>JAVJIF010009444.1:0-185024 GCA_038442645.1 Agave tequilana
TAATCCATCTTTATTGTCTCAATGAATTCTCGTCTGAAGTATCATTAAATAAATATCCGATAAATATCTCTAATAAGTCTGCAAATATGAATCAGGCCAATCTCAAATCAATCCAAGTCATAGTTTAAGGTGTATGACAACTAGCTTATAATCAAAAATAATAATCCTCCACGCATGTAATGATATTGGTAAACACTCATATGAACTAACTAAATAGGATGAGCATTCACCGATGCCTCAAAAAGGAATACATGTAATCACACTAGTAAAATAAGTCAGATGATCACATGAAATGATACAGGTACTCATACAGGTAAAATAAAGCAGATGATCATATGAAATAAAGTAAGTAACACACACACATATCTGACAATGGTGAATGACGAAATAATACAAGAGCAAATACTCATAAGTATCATCTCAGTAAATTTTAGTAACATAATTACACAACAATATAAATCATTTATTACAAATTCTTATTTACTGAAGGGGAAAGAACACTCACGACAATTTTTAAATAAAATTATACAAAGAAAAGAAAACACTCACATAAACTCAATCCCAAGTACAGAGTACTGAAATCATAAGGCCCCGATAAATCTACATAGTTCATACCAATAGAATTGTTAGATTTTTAAAAAGATGTTCTACTTGGGAGTTATAAGGTGTTTTAATCTTAATTAATTAGTTTTGAGATGAGAATATGGTTCTCTGAGTCTAATGAATTTACTAGATTTAATTTAAACCATTTTTAATTTTTGTTGAATTTTAATAGGCTTTAAACTATTAAATATTTAACGGGTTTGAATTTACCATTAAGAAAAATGGATTTAAAGTGGGTGGTTTGATTTAGTTCCATGTTGATTTTGTCTAAAATTTTTATTATAGAAAGTAGAAGAATTATAGATTATTGTTTATATTTTTCTCAATTTTTTCTTTTTATTTTTAACTAATTATTTAAATATGAAATTCTTCCTTTTCTCTTTCTTATTTTTTTTCCTTTATTTTTTCCTTGGGCCTCCCTACAGCCCCAGCCCTGCCAGACCCGGGCCAGGCCAGCCCAAGCCAGGTCGAGTCTGGTCCGGCCTGTAAGTTATTTTCTTTTCTTTTTTTGGTGAATGGCAGCACAGGGCCTGCCCAGGCCCTGCACAAGCCCGACCAGGGCTTGGCCAACCTGCCCAGGCCAGGCCAGGCCTGGTTCGGCAGGCCTGGAACTGAAATATTTTTTTTAGGGAGTGTGCACAGTGGGCCGGCCCAGCCCACTGTGCACTAAGAGAAAGACTGGGAGAGCGCTACTCTCGGCCATTGGCCAAAAGCGGCCCATAATTTTTTTATTTTTTTATTATTTTTTGAAATCCTTTAAAAAATATTTTGAAAAAATATGTAGATTAAAATTATGAGTTGGTATATCTTCACATGTATTTTTTTGTTGGATTTGTGTTTTGGTTTTGATGTATAAACAATATCCATGGACATCATGATATAGACATGATTTTAATAAACTATTTATATCAAATAAATTTTGAGAAAATAGATTACTTACTTGAATTTGATCTCCCCTAACATATTCCTCAATCTCTGCACTTCAAAATCCCTTTTGTTCAAGCTCCACTTGAGGAGAAAGAAAGGAGGTGGGGAGAGTTGGGTCATGATTTTTTTTTTGGAGATAGAAAATGAGAAGAAGTTTAGGGTTTTTATAGGTTATTTAGGATTTAAAAAATCAGAATTTCAGTTGAGTTTAAATTGCTTGATTTAGTAGTTAGGATTAGAATGATTTTTGTTAGGATTTAGATAGGATTAGTTATTATTACGATAATGTTGGCCCAATGGCCTTCCACTCTAGTTTGATGATGATCAACACTCATGTAGTTATGTTTAATAATATTCTTGTGTTTCTAAGTTTCAGATCATTAACAGGATATTAGTTGGTGATTAGCTTCAACAAGATGATTAGAAGCTATTCATGATGATTCCGGTGCCTAAGCTTAAGATCATACCTTTACACTTGGAGAATCACGGAGTTTTGGAGCAAGTCTGCTTGAAGATGAAGATCGTCAAGAAGACTTAGGTATCCTAGTTTAGATAGAGTTTTAGATCCATTTGTAAAGCTTAGTTTAGTTGATATGCTCAAGTGCACAAAACACACACGTTTCATGATTTGGTTTTTGGTTTTCATGAATAATAGATCAAAACAAGTTTACCTTATACCTATGTATATTAGATATGTTCTAGATATACATACATGCTTTAAACTTGCTAGACAAACTTATTTTGACTATCCTATTCATGTTTTGGAAAATTCTAGTTTGATAAAATACAAGTTTTGTTTTTGATAAATTGGCAAGACACAAAAATGAATTGATATGATTGATATATGTCTTGAAATTTTTATCACAAGTTTGGTTATCAAAGTAAAATGATAAAACAAGTTTTAGAAAAACATATTTTTTAGAAAAATAGTTTTTATTGTGATTAAAACTATTTTTAGATTACTGTGAATTTATGGGATTTTTATTGAGTGAAAAGACCTATTTTCAAATCCCGTATCTGTGCAGAACTGAGGACTGGCTGACAGGCCAAGTCGGTCGACCGGACCGGTCGACCGCACCATAGGCCGGTCGACCGGGACGGTCGACCGACGTGCACAAGTCTGTGCACGTTTTGGAGCCTCTGGGACGGTCGACCGGGCCGGTCGACCGAGATGAGAGTTCTGCTCTCAGGATTTTTCGGTCGACCGGGCCGGTCGACCGCTATTGCCCAACGGTCACATTTTTGACCGTTGGCGGTCGACCGGACCGGTCGACCGGCAGTCTGTCAGACTGCCAGCTCAGCCTAACGGCTAGTTTTGTATAGGGGCTATATAAACCCCATCTCTTTGGGGATTTTAGCTAAGTTTTTTAAGAGAAAAATACTAGTTTTTCTGAAGTGTTTAAAAGAGTTTTAAAAGAGTTTTTGGGGCTTTAAAACTTCTCATCTTTATTTGTTTTGAGTTTTTGGAAAATCAAAGAAAACTAGGTTTTGGATTTTGATTTGGTATTTCATTTCTATCATATACAAGAGATTTCCCAAGTAGTTTTTCTTTGTTGCTTGTTTCCAAAAACACTTTGATTCCACACTTGAGCTATCTTCTATCCTAAACTATTAGATCTTTGTTTTTGTGGAAAAAGAAAGAAAAAGAGAGTTTGTGGTTTTTGAACCACTTGTTGTAAACCCTCCTTTATTTGTTGTATCCCTCTTCGGTAGAGGTGATCGGAGTGGTATTGGTTTGCTCCCTCTTCGGTAGAGTGGAGTTTGGTTGTGAGCCTCTTCGGTAGAGGTGTGTGGATTAGTTGTTTTGTATTGGCTACGGGCCTAACCCCTCGGTTGTGAGGAGGTTGTTGTTGAGAGAGGAGTTTGGTACTCCTAGAGTTGTAAGAAATCCTCTTTGGTAGAGGTTCCCTCGGTGGGAGTTGAGATAGTGGAAATCCTACACGGTGGTGTAGGCGGGGATGTAGAGCAAGGTGCTCGAACCTCGTAACAAATCTTGGTGTTTGCGTTTTGACCCATTGTCTCTCTAACTCTCTCTCTTTACATTTGTGCAAAGCATCATTTCATACAATCATCATACTTTCATAGCATTCATATTATATACATTGCTTGTGTGCCTTGCATCTTTCATATTGTAATTTATCCTTGATTGCTTGGCTTGATTGTGTGTGCACATATTTCTTATTGCTTGGATTGCTTGTGTGTGTGTGCCTAACTTGTACTCATCCACAAGAGCTTCACATAGCGCCTCAACCCATTTCAAGGGGAATCAAGGGGAGTTAGTCCAGAGCCTCGCAAGGGGAATTCGGCTACACTTGTTGTATTGTATTAGTTTGTGCATAATTTGCATTAGCTTCCGCATTTAGCGCACTTAGTTTGCATTAAGTTTCTTAGATTAGCACTTACACCTATTCACCCCCCTCTAGGTGTTTTTCAATTGGTATCAGAGCTAGTGCTCCTGATACTTAGGCTTAACATCCTAGGAGTGATCCATTTGCTTGCTAATCTCATTTGCACATTCATATATAGTTTACCATGGACTTCATGACCCCTCCTAGCTTTGACCCTTCCAACATTGATGTTTGGAAGTATAGGATGTCCATGTACCTAAAAACCCTAGGTTTGCATGTCTTTCTTGCCGCCACCAAGAGATGTTATCTTGGTGATTGCAATCATATAGGGGCCAATGCACAAGCCCTAGAGGCCATTAGAAGCACTTTATCTAAAGATTATCTTTTATGTGTTTTCTAACTTTGATTCCGCTTTTGTAGTGTGGAACAAATTGACAACCACCAACACCTCCAAGCTTCAAGTCCAAATCCAACAAGAAGAGGAATCTAGTGGAGAATCCGAACCTCAACAATGCTACATGGTCCAAGGGAATGACTCGCTTGAGGTACAATCGGAACTCAACTAGATAGTAATGATTGTGCTAGTTCTTCAAATGATTTTGTTGATCCCCATGCTTTAAATGAAGAACTATCTATTGTTTGTGAAAAACTAATAGAAAAATATAACTTGTTGAAAAAGAAGAGTCTAGGCATTAATAATGAAAATAAAAATTTGATTGCTAGACTTGATGTTGTTTTGCAAGAGAAAGAGGAGATTGCTAATGAAAGGGATTCATTAAATCTCAACTTGGTCTTGCACTTAAAGAAAATGAGTTTTTGAAAAATAAAAATGATTGCCATGTTCTTTTGAAGAAAAATGAAAACTTGTCTTCAAAAATTGATTTTGTTTTAAAAGAGAATGTTGATTTAAAAATAAATTATTTCCATTTCAAATGAATTAAATGCTTGTTTGAAGAAAAATAAGGTTTTGCATAAAAAGATTGATGCTCATATTTGCCATGCTAGTGTAGCCTCTTCATCTAGTCTACCTAATGCATGTACCTCTTCTTCTAGGATCAATGATGATATTTGTATGTTAAAGAAGAGAGTAGATTGTTTGGGCTCCACTATGAGCCAATGTGCTAAGAACCATACACGCTTGGAATCCTTGGTTCGAAAGAAACGAGTTCCATCTTCTATGCATGCACACCCTCCACGGCATACACATGCTCCTCATGAACACCATCACACCATGTATGCTCATGTGTACACATGTACACATTGTGGTCGAAAAGGCCATCTTGCTAATTTTGCTATGATCGTTTACATGTTGAAAATTTAGCCAAGAAGTTTGTTTGGGTTAGAGAAGGTACTAACCCCCATGGACCCAAAAGAGTATGGGTACCAAAGACCACCCCTCCTATTATTTTGATGTAGGTGTGGGCTCTCACATGACGTGAGAGTGATGACACCTTGGAGTGGATGCGTTCCGGACTTCATGAAAATCAAATTGGATGCATCACTTTCAAGGGAAGATTTGGTGGAGATGACCACCATGTTTTGGAGACAAGGAGAGTTGCTTCTTCGGTTTTGGTAACAATCCTTTACTCCCATTTATTGTTTACATGCTTTCCATGTTTTAATGTTACTAGCATGTTTTTGATGTCTATGGATTATTATGTTCATTCCATGTTTATTAGATCCTTGACATACATGTATAGTATTTGAGACACATATGCTTATATGAACTCATATTTAGTGTTCTCACTTTTGTTTAAGCTATAATGTACATCATGAATCTAATACATGTGAATTTACATAGTAATCATGTTTTAGTTTTATCATGATGACTTTTATATTTGTTTTGATGCTTCATGTTTTGAATATATGTTTAGATGTTTGTTTTCATTAACTAGTTATATACTTGTACATAGAGTGGGCCACAAATAAATCTATATATGTATGAGCTTGAACGCTTATTTGAACCCATTAGATGTGCTAGTATAGTCTAGTTTTGATGATTCATACATTTCTAACTTGTATTCCATTTTTGGATTTGTTTTATGAGTTTTCACTTCATGTATATGTGTATTATTGTCAAACTTTAAGATATACATGTATACCCTTTGAGTCATTTGCCTTTCATGCAAATCTATATATGGACTCAATGTGTTTAGGGATATGTATGTATACTTCATGTTTGACAATTCATACATATACCTTGAAATGAAATTTGTTGTGATGAAAATTTAGTTTTTCATGTTTCATGTATTTATGTTTAACTTCATGTATATGTCCATCTAGTTCAAACTAATCTTATACATATACATCTTTTTGAGCCACGTGCCTTCATGAATATTCATTTAGTGGACTCGTTGAGTTTTGGATATGTATGTATATTTTAGCTTGTATTAGACATACATATGCCTTGAAGATTAAATAAGAAGTGTTATATGATTTTTCATGTTTTTGATGGAATTATGTTTTAAGGAATATTGAGCTTAATGAAATATTTTTTCATGATTATGAACTTCACATATTATTTGTACACTCATATCTATGGCTCATGTTTTTGTTTCTCATGAGTTATGCTTTATTGGTTAGAGTGATGATTATCATGTGAATTTCAATTTTGTTTATTCCTTGCTTGAAGGATTTCGTGCTAGTTAACAAGTTTTCCATTTAACTAGTTGCGGTGTTCTTCATTTTGATAGTGATTTTCAAACAAACTACATTTTCAAATCTATCTTTGAAAACCCCTACCTTCAAAGGGCGGTAGGATGGGAGATCATGTTCATGTATGCCCTAAATTGAAAATCTTTAAAACTTGAATTATGATTGGGTGGTAGATAATATGATGTATACACTTGAACTTATTGTTATGTCAATTGGTATCATTGAACTCTTTCAATTGGTATCATTTTGATCTTCTTGTATACTCATATATGTTTTGTATGTATGTATGCTTTAAATTCCAAGTATATCAATTTCTATTGGTATCTATTTTTCATACATATATATGTTTGTGTTTATGCTAGTGCTTGAGTTTCAATTTTGTTTAAATTGATTACTTTTAATTGTTATCAAGACTATGCATGTCTTTAGTTTGTTTTTCATAAAGGGGGAGAAAATTTGATTTTGTACTTCAATTGGTATTTGTACTCCCACTCTTTATGATTAAAAGTTGTTATTTTAACATATGATATCAACATCAAATTTGTTTATATATTTTCAAAAATGAAATATTCTTACAATTGGTATCACAATTTGTGTTTAGACATTCAAAATTTGTTATGTTTAATTACAATTGGTATCTCAAAATGTTGTTTAAAGAAAATATTCAAAGTTTTGATTTGTATTTCCTATATGCAAGGAGAGCTTAACATCTCTCTTACATATAGATTCATGTTGAGTATATTATAAATTGAGGAGCTTGACAACTCTTCTTTATATGATATACGTGTGTAGGGGGAGCTTCACATCTCCTCTTATTCATTACATAATATGTGTTATGTGAATTGGGGCTTGTCATCCTTTCTTCATGTAATGCATATGTGTAGGGAAGCTAACTTAGCGTCTTCCTCTTCATGAATGTATAATATATTAAGCATTATTAGTCAGATTGTATCAAGATACTTCATTGACATATTTTTAATTGATATCATGTTTGTAGTCACCCCTTATTGTTTTATTTGGTTTTAGACAAAAAGGGGGAGAACATTGTTTGCATTGTTTGATTGACAAAAAGGGGGAGAAAGATTTTTACCCCTCATTTTATCTATGGTTTTGATTGTTTACCCCTTTGTTGATGATTGACAAAAAGGGGGAGAATTATTTGAGTTTTATATGCATGCTTATGTTTTATATGCATATATTATGTTTTAATCTCAAGAATATTAAGTTTAATTGATATATAGAGTTTGCTTTGTAATTGGTATCTAGAGCTTATTTTGTTTTGAATATTCCATTTGATATCTAGAACCATTTATTGTTTATGCATACGCATGTTTCATGTTTAATATTCATTGCATATATTTATTGTTTATCCCTATGCATGAGTTAAGGGGGAGCTTCCTTGAAGCTTATCTTTAATCCATGCATATATAACTCCATGAGTTTTGTCATCATCAAAAAGGGGGAGATTGTTGGCCCAATGGCCTTCCACTCTAGTTTTGATGATGATCAACACTCATGTAGTTATGTTTAATAATATTCTTGTGTTTCTAAGTTTCAGATCATTAACAGGATATTAGTTGGTGATTAGCTTCAACAAGATGATTAGAAGCTATTCATGATGATTCCGGTGCCTAAGCTTAAAGATCATACCTTTACACTTGGAGAATCACGGAGTTTTGGAGCAAGTCTGCTTGAAGATGAAGATCGTCAAGAAGACTTAGGTATCCTAGTTTAGATAGAGTTTTAGATCCATTTGTAAAGCTTAGTTTAGTTGATATGCTCAAGTGCACAAAACACACACGTTTCATGATTTGGTTTTTGGTTTTCATGAATAATAGATCAAAACAAGTTTACCTTATACCTATGTATATTAGATATGTTCTAGATATACATACATGCTTTAAACTTGCTAGACAAACTTATTTTGACTATCCTATTCATGTTTTGGAAAATCTAGTTTGATAAAATACAAGTTTTGTTTTTGATAAAATTGGCAAGACACAAAAATGAATTGATATGATTGATATATGTCTTGAAATTTTTATCACAAGTTTGGTTATCAAAGTAAAATGATAAAACAAGTTTTAGAAAAACATATTTTTTAGAAAAATAGTTTTTATTGTGATTAAAACTATTTTTAGATTTACTGTGAATTTATGGGATTTTATTGAGTGAAAAGACCTATTTTCAAATCCCGTATCTGTGCAGAACTGAGGACTGGCTGACAGGCCAAGTCGGTCGACCGGACCGGTCGACCGCACCATAGGCCGGTCGACCGGGACGGTCGACCGACGTGCACAAGTCTGTGCACGTTTTGGAGCCTCTGGGACGGTCGACCGGGCCGGTCGACCGAGATGAGAGTTCTGCTCTCAGGATGTTTCGGTCGACCGGGCCGGTCGACCGCTATTGCCCAACGGTCACATTTTTGACCGTTGGCGGTCGACCGGACCGGTCGACCGGCAGTCTGTCAGACTGCCAGCTCAGCCTAACGGCTAGTTTTGTATAGGGGCTATATAAACCCCATCTCTTTGGGATTTTAGCTAAGTTTTTTAAGAGAAAAAATACTAGTTTTCTGAAGTGTTTAAAAGAGTTTTAAAAGAGTTTTTGGGGCTTTAAAACTTCTCATCTTTTTTGTTTTGGGTTTTTGGAAAATCAAAGAAAACTAGGTTTTGGGATTTTGATTTGGTATTTCATTTTCTATCATATACAAGAGATTTCCCAAGTAGTTTTTCTTTGTTGCTTGTTTCCAAAAACACTTTGATTCCACACTTGAGCTATCTTCTATCCTAAACTATTAGGATCTTTGTTTTTGTGGAAAAAGAAAGAAAAAGAGAGTTTGTGGTTTTTGAACCACTTGTTGTAAACCCTCCTTTATTTGTTGTATCCCTCTTCGGTAGAGGTGATCGGAGTGGTATTGGTTTGCTCCCTCTTCGGTAGAGGTGGAGTTTGGTTGTGAGCCTCTTCGGTAGAGGTGTGTGGATTAGTTGTTGTATTGGCTACGGGCCTAACCCCTCGGTTGTGAGGAGGTTGTTGTTGAGAGAGGAGTTTGGTACTCCTAGAGTTGTAAGAAATCCTCTTTGGTAGAGGTTCCCTCGGTGGGAGTTGAGATAGTGGAAATCCTACACGGTGGTGTAGGCGGGGATGTAGAGCAAGGTGCTCGAACCTCGTAACAAATCTTGGTGTTTGCGTTTTGACCCATTGTCTCTCTAACTCTCTCTCTTACATTTGTGCAAAGCATCATTTCATACAATCATCATACTTTCATAGCATTCATATTATATACATTGCTTGTGTTGCCTTGCATCTTTCATATTGTAATTTATCCTTGATTACTTGGCTTGATTGGTGTGCACATATTTCTTATTGCTTGGATTGCTTGTGTGTGTGTGCCTAACTTGTACTCATCCAACAAGAGCTTCACATAGGCCTCAACCCATTTCAAGGGGAATCAAGGGAGTTAGTCCAGAGCCTCGCAAGGGGAATTCGGCTACACTTGTTGTATTGTATTAGTTTGTGCATAATTTGCATTAGCTTCCGCATTTAGCGCACTTAGTTTGCATTAAGTTTCTTAGATTAGCACTTACACCTATTCACCCCCCTCTAGGTGTTTTTCAGATAAGATTTGATAAGATAGGATTTTGATTAGGATTAGGATTGGGTTTTGGGTTAATGGGTTATATTTGGCTTTAGTTAAAAATATAAGTAATATAAAGAATAAAAAAATAGAGAGTGAGCTTGCGGGCTTAGCTTTTTTTGGGCTTAAAGGAAAAAATGAAGAAGAAAATGAATGAAATTAAGGAAGTGGGCTTGGCTCATGTGGACTTAACATAAAAGGGAAAATAAAATAAAAGAAAAAGGAGAATGGGTTGAGCTTATTAGGCTGGAATGAAAATAATAATACTACCAATAGTGATTAACAATATCATAATAATAATTAACAATAATAATAATTACAGTAATAATAACAACAATAGTAATAATTGAAATCAAGAATAACTACCCATTAATAATAATTTAAAATAACTAAATATAAGCAATAAGAGTCAACAAGTCATAAATAATAATAATACTAATAATGATACTAAATAAAGTTAATTAATAATAATAAGATAATAGGTAGAATTAGGTAAATATTTAAAATAATAATATGGTATTATTAAATAGGGGATATTACACGAACTCTACACATCATCTACAATGTACAACACAAGACACACATGTGTATAGTACCATCATTTGCCTATACTTATTAAATAATAAGCCATATATTGAGTTCTAATACGAAATGCTAAGGCTTTTAGTATAACTCCAATAATCTCCCACTTATAGTCAAAACCAAGCTGACATACATCTCAATCATATCCCCTTAACTGTTGAAAATCTTAACTTGCAAGCTCTTTGTGAAGGGTTTGCCAGATTATTAGCTGATGTAATCTTTTTCACCCTCACCTCTGCTCTCAAATATCAAATAAGGTGATATTTTTCTCAATGTATCTTCTCTTCTTCTGTGCTCTTGGTTTTTTCGAGTTGGCAACTACTCCGCTATTATCACAGTATAGTGTAATAGCTGATTGTGCTGAAGGGATCACGCACCAATCCGTATCCTTAGCTGCTTCTGAGGTAGCTACATACTCGATCTCCATGGTGGAATCAGCAATACAAGATTGCTATACACTTATCCAACTTATGGCACACCTCCTGAGGTAGACTTTCTGGCATCCTTATCTGACTGAAAATCTGAGTCTGTGTACCCAAGGGGTACTGGACTCTCTGACTAGTATATCAATATATGATCTCTAGTCCTTTTCAGATACTTAAGTATATGTTTTATTATAGTCCAGTGTTCTCATCCCGGGTTAAACTGATATCTGCTGACCGTGCCTAAAACAAAGCAAATATTTGGTCTAGTACAAAGCATAGCAATACATGAAGCTTCCTACTGCCGAAGCATAAGGAATGTCTTCTTGCTCTCTATCTCTTCAAGTGTCTTGGGACACTGATCCTTGGATGTAGTGATTCCATGTCCAAAAGGTAAGTAATCCTTCTTAGAATCCTGCATGCTAAATATGGGCTAGAACTGCATCAATATAAGTGGCGTGGTAAGCGTAACATCCTATTGTTGTTATCTCGAATGAGTTTGATCCCAAGGATGTAGATGACTTCTCCCAAGTCTTTCATATCAAATTGGTTGGACAACCATACCTTAACAGATGACAATACCCCCACATCATTTCCATGTGTAAAATACAATCAACATAAAGTACTAGGAATATCACCACGCTTCTGTTACATTTCTTGTACGCACACGGTTCATCTAGACATTGATCAAAAACTATAAGATTTTATAGCTTGATCAAAACAAATATTCCAAGATCTGGATGCTTTCTTATCACAATAAGTAATAAAGGTGTAATTTATAAACTCGCCACCTCTATCACTTCTAATACATAAAATTAAAAAATCTTTTTCTTTTTCAACTCTTTTTTGAAATACATGGAAATAAGAAAAGCTTCATCTTGTCTTCCAAAAAGAAAACTCATATAAATCTCGAAGAATCATCAATAAGGATAAAAAACAAAACAGTTTTCACTAATACTTTTGATTTTGGTCGGACTAAACAAATCATTTGCATGAATTCTAAAGGTCTTAATGTCATAATATCCTTTAATCGATTTGAAAGAGGACTTGATTTTGTTATCAAGTTGTCATGCATCACAAATGCTGTCCTTTTCAAATTTCAAGTTAGAGATACCTTTCAGAGTTATCTTAAAAATTAATTTGGGATAGATGATCAAAAGAAACATAACCTAGTTGTCTATGCCACAACCAAGAATCTTCATTGAAAGTTGTTAAACAAGTAAACATTGATTTGTAAATTCAACATATCAATTATATAAAAATATTTTCACGAAAATCAGAAAGTACACGGGAATTACTTTCCTTCAATAATATCACAAGTAGAGTCATCAAAAATAACCCTAAGCCTTTATCACCACAATTGACTAATGCTTAATAGATTATATTTATAATGCCCCGATCCCGTGAGTAGCGTAAGGCATCACTATTAGGAAAGAATCAGAGTACGGAAGTATGTAGTGTTATATATATATCCCTACAAAGTATAAGTACAGAGTCATCACAAAGATGTGACATAATATTTACATAAATCACATCCCAAAAAGTGCTAAATACAGATTTACAAAGTTGTACATGCAAAAGATGCTTACGAGCTACAAGGAGGAATCTCGCGAGTTAGACGAGAGAGAAGTCTGGATGGATCTACTGTTGGGCTGCTTACTCCTCGAAATAAGCTGATCCTCAGCAGGGGGTTCGCCTTGGTCCAAACTCTAAGATCTGGACATGCAAGTCCAGGATTATCAGAAATAATCCAACGAGTATGTAAAATAAAGCCAAGTGGCGTGCGTAGGCAATCACACATGTACATGACCAGTGATGTGGTTCAGGCAGGCAACACAGGATAACCACAAAATAAACAATAAGGAACCAGTAACAAATGATCAATAAGAGGTTATCCGATTATTAGGTTATTTTTATTAAGACTCATTCGATTCATATATTTTGTATGTGTCCCACCGTCCTAGCACACATACATTACTTATGAATAAAACAAGTTTTGTTATTAAAAACTGATGGAGTACCAATGAACTATTTTACAATGGGTCCCGTGCATACCAAGGACCACAGCCTCAGGAGTATCTGGTACTGAGCTGAAATTGACTGCTACATTGAAGGGTCTTATTTGTATGCCTTGGCCTGATGGATTTGGAGCAGGGGTGCCAGTACACCCCACCAAAACACGTGGTGACCCTCAAGTAGAATCGAAATTTGAGTTGCACAACATATGGCATTGTAAACACGATCAAAATTGATATCCACTAGTTTCCATATCCCAATGTAAGTTGTCTGATTATATCAATTTTGTATGATTATTAGTTTACGGGAGTTAACAAGAATAATATAACTGGAGATTCGAGTGTAATACTAGAGTACTGGATGTCAGATATATAATATGTGATCAATGTTATGTTCCTGTAAAGGCAACAATCAGTTAACATGTTAGGTGATAGCATGACAGGTGTTAGGTGACAGGAGATGCATAATAACACGACAACCACATGATTTCAATACAAAAAAGTATATGATTTTTTCAAACTCTTCAAACCATACTTATAATTATAATAATAATAATAATAATAATAATAATAATAATAATAATAATAATAATAATAATAATAATAACAGTTACTAAAACAACCAAGCAGAACTAAGCAAGTTGGGGAGAAACTAGCGGACAATGCTTAGACGCTATTATGTGAGGCATGCTAACGCACGTGGCACAACTAACGAGCTTGATGGAGTGACACATGAAACGTCTAGCTAACACACGAGGTGAAACCGCACTTATGTGTAGCTACGCTCAAATAGAACTAGCGATAAAACGCTGAGCACTAGGATCACCTGCCAGGCGGAGCGTGTAGAGCCTGGAGGCTAGGCCCTAAGGCTGAGTAGAAAGCCCGAAGGTGAGTGTAGCCTGGAGACAGAGTGTAAGCTTGGAGGTTGAATGTAGCTCGGAGGCTGAATGTACTCTGGAGGCTAAATGTAGCCCAGAGGCTGTGTCTGGTACATGCAACTTGCACAAGTATTAGTACTAATGCGCACACGCACACACACACACACACACACACACACACACACATATGTATACACATATATACATATACATGTATATACATATATACATATATATGTATATACATGTATACATGTATATATGTATATATGTATATACACGTATACATATATATGTATGTATATGTATACATATATATGTATATGTATGTATTATTGTATGTATAGTATGTATGTATGTATGTATGTATGTAATATATTATGTATGTATGTATGTATAGACATACACACATATACATACATAAATGTATAATACATATACATACATGCATACATGTGTGTGTGTGTGTGTGCGTGCGCGCACGCACACACACATATGTATGTATGTATGTATGTATGTATGTATGTATGTATACATACATACATACATACATAGATGTGTGTGTGTGTGTACATACAAACAACAAACAAGAGAAACCACTAAGCGGTTAAGCCCGGAGGCTGGACAATCACAGGCACATATATAAGCATTCGTCATAGGATTACTATATATACAGTCCAGGCATTCGGCTACATACATGCACAAGTATTATGCTACCCAATATACAACACACATACTAACACCCAAATATAACGGTTCTCAGTATAAATACGGTCACAACAAACCAATTGAGTACAATTAACTATCAAACACAATATATGCCTAATGCTTTGATTGAGTTTTACCTGTATAAAAATACAGAATTTTAGAACTTAGAATAAAGAGTGCAAGTACTCAATACTACCGCAATAGCAAGTGGCTATGCAGGTCGTGATCGATAAGGAGGGATTAGCAATGGAAGCTTTTTTACAAAGCTCTCTTCTAGTTACAAAGAATGGTTAAAGATCTTCTTTTAATTCTTAAAAGAAAATGGAAAAAGAGTTATGGTTAAGTTAGGAAGAAAGTGATAGATAGAGAAGGTGGAGAAAATGGAAGAGGATATGTACAAAGAAATGAAAAAGAGTGAAAGAAATTGAAAGATTTGTGTGTTGGTAATTTACACTAAAATAAAAGAAAAAATTAAAAACTAAAAACATACTTACCTCTTCGGCGCCTGCTTACCTTTGACACGTATCGACAATGTACCTTTACTTGAAGGCGAGCGAAGCATGGCAGATGAGATCTTCCCCATTCTCGATTTACACTATGAAATGAAGGGGCGAGCTACAATATTATAGAAATGGAAATGGATATCCATCACCATAAGCCATCAAGGGCAGCTGCAAAGACAAGGCAACTTCAAGGCTATCGATTTTATTTGATCCACAAACACAAAAGAGGGAAGCGAAAAAACAAGAATAGAAAAGAGAAGAAAACTTTGATTCTATTCAATTAACAATAGAAGAAAAGATCACTTACACGGTATCACCTTCAGTACAAGCTTGCTCTCATTCCTCCATGAAAGTATCCTCTCCTCTCGTTGTTGAACCTGCTCTGATACCAAATGTTGAACCTGCTCTGATACCAAATGTGGTCCCGATATGATGCTAAATGTGGATCTAATATACGAAGTCAACACTCACAAGAATATTAGTATAAAGAAAATAAATGTACTTGCAAATAAAGAAAAACAAATATCAGAAAGTAAACAATCGCAAACACGTGTGATTTATCCTGATTCGGTCCTCGTGACCCACATCCAGTCCCCAAGCCTCCCGCTTGAGATTTTCTTTATCCTTTGACTTTGTACACCCAAAATCAACACCTTGCACACCACTGGACAAATCTCCTTTGCCAAATGTGTACAACTCCTGTTACAACCAAGAGAACAAAACGCCTTGTACAACCTCTCTTCTACACCAAGAAGACGCTCTTGTACAATGATTCCTTTGAGTGATTACAACCTTTCCTATAAGCCTTGATTCAGTATGTGATCGTGGACAAGGGCTAGTATAGGATGACTTTCAGAGATCTTCACAAAGGAGTAGGAATTGGTGAAGAATCTAGAAGTGGGAACAGTTTCAAAGAACCAGAATATTTTTCAGAGTTTTGGTTAGAAAACTATCTATTTTAATTGGTATTTTGGCCTAAGATTAACAACCCTATTTATAGCTGCACTTTAGGGTTTGTAGGATAGTTATTAGGTCTATTTTGAACATTCAAACATTGGATAACGTTGAAGAAATACCGACAACAAAAATGTGTAACAGTCAGAAACTGCCTTTAGAGCATCTCAACCCACACCATTTTTGGCGTGGGTTGGGCTGGCGCCGGCTCCAACCGGCGCCAAAAAGCACCCGACAAAATGCCGGGTGCTACAGTACCACGCCAGATTTGGCGTGGTACTGTAGCACCCGGCATTTGCCGGGTGCCATTTTTTTTAATTTTTTAATGCTTTTTTTTTGTTGTTTTTTAGTTTAGTTTGTTTATAGTTATAGTTTTAAGTTTAGATTTTTTTTGTTTAGTTTAGATTTTAAGTTTAGATTTTAAATTATTTATAGCTTTTAAGTTTAGATTTTTAAGTTAGTTTTTAGTTTATATAAAATGCAAGCTTAATTTAAATTTTATTTTTTATATTTCTGTTATTTATTAATTTTTTTATTTATTTTTTTAAGTTTTTAAAATTATAATTTTTGCTTTGTTTAATTCAATATATCTTAAATAAAAATATTAATTGATTATTAAAGTTAAATATTAAATATTATATAATATTATTAAAAAGTTTAATACATTTTAAAATATTTAAATATAACCCAATTTACTTAAATTATCACATAATATGTTGATAATAAAAATTTGATACAATAATAAAAATAAAAATAATAAAATATGTAGGGAATATTCCATTTGGAGTGGAAAATGGAGTGATGGGTTGGAGAGAGTTTTAGTGAACGCTCCATTTGGAGCGAAAGTACGCTCAAAAGCATGAGCGTTGGTTGGAGATGGTCTTAGTCGACTGAGATATGGGTTAGTCGACTAGGGTAGGCAAATTTCTCAAGGTTAGTCGACTATAGACAAGACCAAGTCGACTAGATCATGATAAATTCAAATGACAAGTTTCTGGAAACTGAACTAAGTCGACCACAACTACATTATAAGTCGACTAGCCAGGTATTAGTCGACTAGGGGAAACTATAAGTCGACTACAAAAGTCTATTAGTCGACTAGGTATTCTGTTAAGTCGACTAACAGATACAAACAGAGAGTTAGGATCTTTTAGGACACAAAGCTAGTCGACTAGAGAAATGGACAGTCGACTACACCATATATAAGTCGACTATAGAGAGCTACAAGTCGACTAATAGGCTATGATATGTGTGGCATCAAGGCTTTTAACATGCTATTTAACCATTACAATACATAACATTAGCAACTCTCTTTGGGAAGTCTTGCTCATGAAGAACTCTTGAATAGGCTTGTGATAGAGCTCCAAATGACATAGCATCACAAATGTCTCATCAAAAGCAAGTTCCAACATTCTCCCCCTTTGATGATGACACTTTGTGTGCACGAATGCTCCCCCTGCAGAAAATAAGTTATATTTTCTCCCTTGCAAAAAATGGGTTAACAATATAGAAACACTTGTGTTCTCCCCTGCAACAAATATATCATAACAAGTATATATATATATGAAGTATTGTTCTCATCAACTTCTTATATGGTACCTGAAAGATAAACGATAGATGGTACCAATCATAAGAGAAAACATTAACCTTTAGGAGATCAAACCCAATTTGAATTTGGTTTCCATCTGTAGTATACACATAATTGCATGAATTACATATATCATGTATGTATGATGCAATATAAGTATTTTTGTCAAAAATACTTAAGTTTTAGGAATCCATATAAACTTATTTTTAATTCTTTTTGAAACAATATCAGACTTTCTTTTCACAAAAGAATTATATGGATTACTAACATATGAAGATTTTTCAAAAAATCTAATACCATGATGATTATGTGACATCTTTTGATATGATAACAAATCATTCAATTTTTCTTTTCCTTGATTAAACTTAGTCACATTTTTCAAAAATCTCTTCATATTTTATTTTGAAAACTGACATGTCTTTATGTAACACAGATATTCTTTCATTTAAAGACATAGTTTCCTTTTTAAGCAAAGTATTTTCTTTTATAAAATTCTCATTATCTTTTTTCAATGATGATATTACTTTTTCAAAATTATCTTTTTGAGAATTTATAGAAGAAACTTGAGAAATATAACATGAATTTTCTTTGAAAAGTTTTTCTTTTTCCTTTAATAAAACTTTATTCTTCATTTTTTCATTCTTTAGATCATTGAATAATTCATGGAATGCATCTAAAAGTTCAGTATATTGTACCTCATCTTCTTCTAGTGCCATGTAGCAAATGTTGGCATATTCAGTGGTTTCTTCTTCGTCAGAGGAAGAGGAATCACTGTTTTCCATGATGCTTGGTAGTCTTTCTTCTTTCTGAACTTTTTGCTCTTGTATTAACCTTATTTTGAGCAATGGGCAATCTTCTTCATATGACCTGTTTAATACAATTGAAGCATTTAAACTTACCTGCTTTAAGAATCTTCTGAATTTTCTTGAAAGCATTGCCATCTCCTCTTCATCGTCATCTGAATTGTCCGTGTCGGAGGATGCATGGAAGGAAAATTCTTTCTTCTTTGAGAGAGATTGTTGTTCATCCTTCTTTCTTTCTTCGAGTTGCACTTCATATTCCATTAGATTTCCAATAAGATTTTCTAATGACATTGTTGAGAGATCATTCGCTTCTTCGATTGCAGTTGTCTTCTTCTCCAATCTGAAGTGAGTGTACGAAGGATCTTGCGAACTTTTTCGATTTGGGTGTATTCCTTTCCAAGGGATGCTAAGGAATTGGTTATGTCGGTGAATCTTGTAACCATTTCTGAGATGGTTTCATTCTCCTTCATTTTGAATAGTTCAAACTGTGGACAAGAACAGAAATCTTAGATTCTTTAACCTTATTTGTGCCTTCATGTGTTACCTGAAGAGTGTGCCATATTTGATTTACAGAAGTGGCTGTTGACACGCGGTTGAATTCTTCTTTGGTTAAGGCACAGAATAAAGCATTCATCGCTTTGGCGTCAAGGTTCGCATTCCTCTTTTGATCATCACTCCAAGCGTAGTAGTGGGTAGTCGGCTTGGTGTACGGTGCTTCTACGATGTTCCAAAGTTCGTAGTTGAGCGATTGCAAGTAGATCTTCATTCTACACTTCCAATAGTTGTAGTTGGATCCGTCAAATAGCGGTGGACGTTTGTGTAGAATATCCTTCTTTGAATTGTGACGAAGGAAACTCCATTGCCATCCTTGTAGATTGTTGACTAGGTATGCAGGGCTCTGATACCAAATGTTGAACCTGCTCTGATACCAAACGTTGAACCTGCTCTGATACCAATGTTGGTCCTAATATGATGCCAAATGTGGATCTAATATACGAAGTCAACACTCACAAGAATATAGTATAAAGGAATAAATGTACTTGCAAATAAAGAAAAATAAATCACAGAAAGTAAACAATCGCAAACACGTGTGATTTTATCCTGGTTCGGTCCTCGTGACTTACATCTAGTCCCAAGCCTTCCGCTTGAGATTTCCTTATCCTTTGACTTTGTACACCCAAAATCAACACCTTGCACACCACTTGACTAATCTCCTTTGCCAAATGTGTACAACTCCTCTTACAACCAAGAGAACAAAACACCTTGTACAACCTCTCTTCTACACCAAGAAGACGCTCTTGTACAATGATTCCTTTGAGTGATTACAACCTTTCTATAAGCCTTGATTCAGTATGTGATCGTGGACAAGGGCTAGTATAGGATGACTTTCAGAGATCTTCACAAAGGAGTAGGAATTGGTGAAGAATCTGGAAAGGGAACAGTTTTCAAAGAACCAGAATATTTTTCAGAGTTTTGGTTAGAAAACTATCTATTTTAATTGGTATTTTGGCCTAAGATTAACAACCCTATTTATAGCTGTACTCTATTAGGGAAGTTATTAGGTCCATTTTGAACATTCAAACGTTGGATAACGTTGAAGAAAATATCAGACAAAAGAACTGTCCAACAGTCACAAACTGCCATTAGTCGACTTGCGATATGGGTTAGTCGACTAGGGTAGGCAAATTTCTCAAGGTTAGTCGACTATAGACAAGACCAAGTCGACTAGGTCATGATAAATCCAAATGACAAGTTTCTGGAAACTGAACTAAGTCGATCACAACTACATTATAAGTTGACTAGGCCAGGTATTAGTCGACTAAGGGGAAACTATAAGTCGACTACAAAAGTCTATTAGTCGACTAGGTATTCTTTTAAGTTGACTAACAGATACAAACAGAGAGTTCGGATCTTTTAAGACACAAAGCTAGTCGACTAGAGAAATGGACAAGTCGACTACACATATATAAGTCGACTATAGAGAGATACAAGTCGACTAATAGGCTATGATATGTGTGTGCATCAAGGCTTTTAATATGCTATTTAACCATTACAATACATATCATTAGCAACTCTCTTTGGGAAGTCTTGATCATGAAGAACTCTTGAATAGGCTTGTGATAGAGCTCCAAATGACATAGCATCACAAATGTCTCATCAAAAGCAAGTTCCAACACTCGTTACATAAAGAAAATAAAAATTACATGAAAGAAAATAAAAAACCTAAGTTATAAACTACAAATTAGCCTAAGTTCTACTCTCTGCTTGGTCCTCCCTTCTTTTGCCTTTGAGATTGCAGGTATTTATAGGAGAAATGCAAAGGTTAGAGGAGTATGAAGATAAGGGAAGTTGGCTATTTCTGAATTTAAATCCTCCTCTTATCTCAAACTTAATTTAATATGGATATTCAGTTCTGATCTGCAACTTATTGGCGTATTATTTGCTAAATATAGCTTATTAAATGATAGAATTAGAAATAATTATCAACTTACGAGTTGTAGCCCTTTAAGTCCTCTTTCTGGATCATCTTGAATTATCAGATTGGAGTTCTGGTAGCGAAAGTTATGATTCAAATACTGAAATATCCAGCCAGAATAGAGTCAAAATTGCTTCATCTCATCTGTTGATATTCTCTCTATCCATTTATCCCTTTGGATTGGACTCTGTATTTGACGTTATCCTCGGTTGATCTTTGACTTTAACCACTTGATTCAACAAAAACTGAACTTAAACAACGGATTTGGGATCATCCTCCTCTACCAAATAGATCTAGTTAAATCTGAATTTAACTTATATTTATTTAATTTTATCTTCTTTCTCCCCATGATTATCTTCTGCAAAATAAACATTTAAGACAAGAAATTTAGCAGATTTATTACATGATAAATGTGGATATGTAATAAAAAAATAATGCAATAAATATTGCAATCACAAAGATTAGAATACGACTAAATACAAAGGTAAAGGTATTCGCCTAATAGGGCCTGGACACATGCACAGGGGCACGAGTAACACACAAAGAGCCAAGAGAGAGATAGAGACTAGAGAGAAACAGAGGGGAGAAAGAAGGAAACCCTAACGGGGAGAGAGAGAAGAGAGAGGGACTACAGGGGGGAGAGAGAGTGGGTCTGCAGAGGAGATAGAGGGCTACACACAATGAAGCTGGGGGCGGCGCATGACGGACGGGGTAGCCATTGAGGTAGCGTGACCAAGAGAGAGGGAGGGAGGGTTGGAGTCGTGGTGGTTGTGGTAGATCAGGGGAGGAGAAGGTGGGGGGGCAGATTGGTGGTGAATTGGAGGAGAAGAGGCGTGTGGGAGGAAATTAGGGTTAGAGAAGGCCACATCGGTGTTAGGTGGAGAAAGAGTGTTGGAGGGTGGTGGCAGAGGGGTCGGTGGTTTAAGGAGGAGGCTAAAGGAATGCGGAGAGAGACGCTGGGGTGGTCGCCAGAGGATGGGGCTGGTTGAATCAGTGCTAAGATGGTCGGAGAACTGTTGGAGAAGTAGGTGGCGGGCCTGATCAAGGAGAGAGAGGGAGGAAAAGAGAGTTTTAGGAGGGGAAGTGTAAGAGATCAGCACCAAGGGTTGCCAGCTAGTTAAGGGCGACCACGGGAGTCACCGGAAGGCTGGCGATGGCGCTGGGTGAAAGGAATCCACCAGAGAAAGAACGAGAGGGAGAGAGAGGGGAGTTAGGAGAGAGAGTGAGAGTGCAGGAATGAGAGAAGAGTGAGTGATTGGTAGTGAAAAGTGCATTTTATCATTACATTTACCATCACATTTTCATATTTATTCATATAATTCTGCACATTTACTATATTTTATTAATTATTGTGTGCAGGCTTCAAAATATTAAATAAAGAAATAAAGCTTAAAAAGAAGTCCAAAAGCCCATATTCAAGCCCAATGTAAAAGTTGCAAATATCAATTGCCAAAATTGCAAATACACAAGGGCCAAAGTTGCAAATACAAAGAAGAGGAATGATAGACTTCTATTCAACCCTAAACACTTGCAGGATGAGAATAAAAGCAAAGAAGGATAACAAATTCGTGGATAAAAGATTTGGGATCTAGGTAACTTGCTTCCCAAGTTATATCAAAATCCAAGATAAAGAGTCGAGATTCAACTTCCAGAAGGAAACGCCCAGATGGACGGACCAGGGGAGGCCACGCGCCAAAGCGCGTGGCTAGCCGCCACACTTTGGCCGCGGAAACGCGGCCCAAGCCGCGTTTCCGCGGCAATCTGGATGAGTCCAGGGAACCGTTTTCGTGGGAGAGTTGTGTTGGGACTTCCTCCTTCCGCACCTATAAATACCCCTGCAGACGCAACAGAAAGGGCGTACAGAATTGTACAGAATCTACAGAGCTAAATCTAGGGTTTTTAGGCTAACTTGTAATCTAGTTAGGTTTTTATTTTCGTTTCTTTTGTAATTTTGTAACGGAGAGTGGAGGAAGCTTTCATGGAGGAAGGAGTCCATGCTGTACTAAGGTGACAGCGGTGTAAGCCTACTTTTCTTCTATTGTTAATGAAATCCACTCAAAGGTTTGTCTTTGTTTTATTTCTTTTATTCATGTTTATCCTTATTTTATTTTTCTATTCTTGTTTAATTGCTCTCTCTCTGATGACTTGCAAACCGTGAGAACCGATCGCTTCGAGACTGTAGCCGAAGAAGAGCCCTTGATGGCCTATGGAGATGAACAAGCCGTCGCTTGCCAGTATTTTCTTTTCGTAGTGTAGATCGCGAAGGTGGACGATCCTATACGCCATACTTGAACGCCTTCCAAAGCAAAGGAAGTCGTAGCAAAAGGTTCGAAGGTAAGTAAGACTGAAGAGGTAGGTATGTATTTGTTCTAGTTTATAGTCTTCTTCCTTTCTTCCCTTTCTTTAGATTAGATGACAAACTCCACTTCTTTCTAATTTTTCACCTTACCATTGTAAATACCATATACAATTGTAAATAATAAAAAAATAAAAAAAAAAAAAAAGAGATAACTTGCTTAAACGCTTCCATCGCAGTTCCCTCCCTGAGGATCACGACCCGCATAGCCACTGCTACCGCGGATTCGAATTGAGCACCTCGCACATCCTTTTCCTAAATTTAATATTCCTTATTTTGTGTGCAGGAAAAAATTCAATCAAAATTTTGGCGCCGTTGCGGGGATCGAACCCGGGTCCCGCGTGACATACATTTTCATATTTATTCATATAATTCTATACATTTACTAATATTTTATTAATTATTGTGTGCATGCCTCGAAATATTAAAATAAAGAAATAAAGCTTAAAAAGAAGCCCAAAAGCCCATATTCAAGCCCAATGTAAAAGTTGTAAATATCAATTGCCAAAATTACAAATACACAAAGGCCAAAGTTGCAAATACAAAGAAGAGGGAAGGATAGACTTCTATTCAACCCTAAACACTTGCAAGATGAGAATAAAGCCAAAGAAGGATAACAAATTCGTGGATAAAAGATTTGGGATCTAGGTAACTTGCTTCCCAAGTTATATCGAAATCCCAAGATAAAGAGTCGAGATTCAACTTCCAGAAGGAAACGCCCAGATGGACGGACCAGGGGAGGCCACGCGCCAAAGCGTGTGGCCAGCCGCCACACTTTGGCCGCGGAACGCGGCCCAAGCCGCGTTTCCGCGGCAATCTGGATGAGTCCAGGGAACCGTTTTCGTGGGAGAGCTGTGTTGGGACTCTACTCCTTCTGCACCTATAAATACCCCTGCAGACGCAACAGAAAGGGCGTACAGAATTGTACAGAATCTACAGAGCTGAATCTAGGTTTTTAGGCTAACTTGTAATCTAGGTTAGGTTTTTATTTTGTTTTCTTTGTATTTTTGTAACGGAGAGTGGAGGAAGCTTTCATGGAGGAAGGAGTCCATACTTGTACTGAGGTGACAGCGGTATAAGCCTACTTTTCTTCTATTGTTAATGAAATCCACTCAAGGTTTGTCTTGTTTTATTTCTTTATTCATTTTTTATCCTTGTTTTATTTTTCTATTCTTGTTTAATTGCCTCTCTCTGATGACTTGCAAAGCGTGAGGAAAGATCGCTTCGAGACTGCTTAGCCGAAGAAGAGCCCTTGATGGCCTATGGAGATGAACAAGCCGTCGCTTGCCAGTCTTTTCTTTCGTAGTGTAGATCGCGAAGGTGGACGATCCTATACGCCATACTGAACGCCTTCCAAAGCAAAGTAAGTCGTAGCAAAAGGTTCAAAGGTAAGTAAGACTGAAGAGGTAGGTATGTATTTGTTCTAGTTTATAGTCTTCTTCCTTTCCTCCCTTTCTTTAGATTAGATGACAAACTCCACTTCTTTCTAATTTTCACCTTACCATTGTAAATACCATATAACATTGTAAATATAAAAAAAGAAGAAGAAAAACTTGCTTAAACGCTTCCATCGCAGTTCCCTCCCTGAGGATCACGACCCGCATAGCCACTGCTACCGCGGATTCGAATTGAGCACCTCGCACATCCTTTTCCTAAATTTAATATTCCTTATTTGTGTGCAGGTGAAATTTCAATCAAAATTTTGGCGCCGTTGCCGGGGAGGGACGGTAAGTTATTCTCTAATAATAAAAAAAAATATTAATTAATTCGTTTATTCTTTCTGTTTGCAGGTTTGGAGAACAGAAAAAACAACAGCAGAAGTGGACATATAGAAACTCGTGCCTCTGCCCTAGAAGGCAGAACAGCAGAGCCTACTCATCTGCCGCGCAAACGCGGCAATAGCCGCGGATACGCTGCAATAGTATTGAACTACTGACGTATCTTTCTGCAGGTTGCTAAAAAGTGCAAGATTTATTTTCTGCTCTATAAAATTTGTTCTGTGATAAACCTGTTATACTGCTAATTAATTCAACAGTAAAATATTTGTTGTAAAAGATAAAAATGATAGACGTTTGCATCCTAGGCACGTGTCTTTCATTCCTTTATTTTACTGTTGAAGAGTGCTGGAGCAAGGTACGTTCGCATTTCATGTAGAATAGGACTCATCTCTTGGTTGATTTTCATGCTTTGAGTGAATCTTATTTACATATTTTGTACACTTGCACAAATTTGTTCTAAGGGCATAACCATTAAAAAGATAAGGTGGGGATTTCATCACCTTCCTTGGCCCAAAAATTAGATTCCAAGCACTCACTAACCCAAGCCTAATTAAAATTAGTAGACGTTGGCCCTAGGGACATCTCGGACTCAATTAGGAGATTATCCTAAGGGGGGAACAGTGCTGGAAGTGACTCCTGCCAAATCAGTGTCTAGGAGGGGATTGAAGGCCGAAAGCCCGAAGATTGGTGGTATTTAATTAAGGAACGTCTTTGACGGAAAACCTCCCACCACTCTTGCCCTGACCTAGCTGATTAACTTGTGGTCAAAGTCTGCACCCTACCTCCCGTGGACAGTCTAACCAGTTAGGAGTCGTCTAGGTTATAGGTCTACCCTAACTTAGGTTAGAATTTTTTCTTTTTTGTTTGTTTATTTGTTTTTTTCTTTTTCTTTGTTGTGTTGGTGTGATATGACATATAATAATAATTTTTCCAATTTTAATCCATATTACACACCTAACTATTTTTTCGGATATTACCAACCCGGCATATCACAACTTTGACCAACCTAGTGTGCCGGAATGCGGTGGTCTTCCGAATGAATATAACCCATACCCCCCATCTTATGACCATAATTTTCATACTTTCAACTCTTCACAGAGTTCATGGGGTTTCGATTCCCCCGAGTCCAACTTTCAACCGACTTGTCCTCCGTCTCCACCTTGTCCACAATATTCCCAAGATTCATACTCAGATCTACCCAGTCAGAATAGACTACCATCTATCCAGGAAATAATGAGTAGCATGAGTCCAAGCAACAATACCATCAATCGCAGACATGATTATGCGTGAGTCCACCGACTCACAACTTCATCAAGATTACACTTCATCCTTTCAAGTCCAATCACAAACATGATGCACCTATCAACTATTAAAGGATGCTTGCAACCATGACTCAGGCTAGATTAGCCCGTGATCATGATATAGATATGATGGTTCAATCTTTACGTTCACCGTTCGGCCATTTCTGATATCGCTGACCACTCTCTTAGAGCTGACGAACCAAGTTGCTTTGGACAACAAGATTCTAATTCAGTGACATCATGTGAACTTGCTGAAACTTCAAATTTTGATAACTTGGCAAGTTTTCCTTTCCTGAAATAGAACTTGAGCATGAATATGATCATGATCTTCCACCGGGTGATTCAATTTTTTTACTGACTCAATAATGACTCCGGTGTCTCCACCTGATTTTACTTTTCCGAATCAACATTGAATCCTGTGCCAATTCATCATGAATTTGAATCACTCATTTTTGATGATCATATTGAACTTGACCAATTGTGCAATTTGAAAGTCCCATGGATAATTGGCAAGTTCTCATTTTTATGATATTGAGCTAAATGAGATATGTGACCTAGATTCTCAAATCTGTGATCAAGTTCAAATTCCCGAATCATTGTTGACTCCTGTTTTGTTACCCGACTTAGGTAATATTTTAGAGTCAGTTTTGGTTCCCACACCTATCATTCCTGAACTTGAATCACCAATATTGAGTCACATTCCATTATGGGAAGAATATTGTGGACTTGAGCTTCAACTTATTGATTTGGACCCCTTCCTGAACCTAGCCCGACTCCTAAACCCTTACTTGATTTAAGTTTCTTTCCTGAGTCGATATTCGTTCCCATACTTACGACGTCCAAGTCAATCATTCCATCTTTTCACACTCCATTTTGGGACAAGGCGGTTGACACAATTGACTCTGAATATAATTATGAATTATGGAAATTTGATGGGGTGGAATTAAAAAATGATCATACATACATTTTAGTAGGTTATACAAGGGAAATTTCTGGTGGGTTCCTCCAAATATTATATTATCTTGATTGGGTAGCAATGCTCAGCCCAATTAGACCACCACGGAACCACACTTAAGGTAACTTCTGCCTTCCCTTGTTCTTTTTCATGCATATATGCATTCATTCATACATTGAGGACAATGCATGAGATAAGTGTGGGTTGAGCTTTACTAACATACTAACATAGTTAGACACTAACAAAAATTTGCTAATAAAAAAAATTAAAAAAAAAAGAGGACAATATTTGACTTATCTTTTGAAAGAAATCTAAGTTAATCTTAAGAATTAGGAAAATCATGATTAGGATTTCTAAAAACTTGGTCAAAATAAATAAATTGTTTAATTTTTAGGTATAGGATGAGAAATTGAATAAGTAATTAGTCTTGATTTTTACCTTAATGAAATGTGCATACCTAATGCCATATCTAGGATTCAAAGACAAAGACCCTTGTGCCTCATAAAAAATTATTAAAAAAAAATTTCACCAATTAAGCTGGATACATGTGCCTCATGAAGCATAAGTGTTCACGCCTAAAGGTGAGGTTCTGAATAAAATGAAGCCCTTAGTTTTGTGGCCTAGTTCACTCGAATTTGAGTCCGCGGGGTGTTTTCTCACCTAGTGCCCTAAAACCTACGGTTTGGGAGCCACCGACTTTAAGTTCGCTACATGGGTGGATTAGAAAGCCTAAGAAAACTGAGAAATATTATACATGTATTAACACATCTATTAGTCAATTAGTTAGGTATGAGGGCCTCAAGAAGCCTTGATACTTACACGAAAGAAAATTAGATGAGTTATACATGCTAAAAAAAAAAATTATATTGACACATCTAATAGTCAATTAGTTAGGTATGAGGGCCTCAAGAAGTCTTCATGCTTACACGAAAAGAAAATTAGATGAGTTATACATATTAAAAAAAACAGAGAGAAAAAATAATAATAAGAGGCATGAGAGTCCAAGTTAAGGAATTCCTAGTAAAAATTCATAAGGATGGATATGATTTTTGGTAACGAAAAAGACTATACAAAAATTCAATTTTGACCCTTACCTAAAATGGATAACAATTTACTTTATAAAGACTAAGTTTAGAATGAATAAAAATGATAATCCTAAAACTTATAGATTACTTAGACTCTTCAAACGTATTTCAAATATTTTCCTTTTTATGGATTTTGTGGGTGTAATCCGCTGAAAACCCTCACGAGACAACACTCGTCCTCTAGGGTAACCTAGAGGTTTAACGGCTTGTTGCACGTGCTAAGTGCAATCGTGATTCCTACGAAAGTGAGTTAGCTAGTTTAGTTTTTCTTTTTCTTTTTGATTTTTACTCAAGGACGAGCAAAAAGATAAGTGTGGGGGTGTGATTGGTAGTGAAAAGTGCATTTTTATCATTACGTTACCATCACATTTTCATATTTATTCATATAATTCTGCACATTTACTAATATTTTATTAATTATTGTGTGCAGGCCTCGAAATATTAAAATAAAGAAATAAAGCTTAAAAAGAAGCCCAAAAGCCCATATTCAAGCCAATGTAAAAGTTACAAATATCAATTGCCAAAATTGCAAATACACAAGGGCCAAAGTTGCAAATACAAAGAAGAGGGAAGGATAGACTTCTATTCAACCCTAAACACTTGCAGGATGAGAATAAAAGCCAAAGAAGGATAACAAATTCGTGAAAAAAAGATTGGGATCTAGGTAACCTGCTTCCCAAGTTATATCGAAATCTCAAGATAAAGAGTCGAGATTTAACTTCAAGAAGGAAACGCCCAGATGGACGGACCAGGGGAGGCCACGCGCCAAAGCGCGTGGCCAGCTGCCACACTTTGGCCGCGGAAACGCGGCCCAAGCCGCATTCCGCGGCAATCTGGATGAGTCCAGGGAACCGTTTTCGTGGGAGAGCTGTGTTGGGACTCTACCTCCTTCTGCACCTATAAATACCCCGGCAGACGCAACAGAAAGAGCGTACAGAATTGTACAGTATCTACAGAGCTAAATCTAGGGTTTTTAGGCTAACTTGTAATCTAGGTTAGGTTTTATTTTCGTTTTCTTTTGTAATTTTTGTAACGGAGAGTGGAGGAAGCTTTCATGGAGGAAGGAGTCCATGCTTGTACTGAGGTGACAGCGGTGTAAGCCTACTTTTCTTCTATTGTTAATGAAATCCACTCAAAGGTTTGTCTTGTTTTATTTCTTTTATTCATGTTTTATCCTTGTTTTATTTTTCTATTCTGTTTAATTGCCTCTCTCTCTCTGATGACTTGCAAACCGAGAACCGATCGCTTCGAGACTGCTTAGCTGAAGAAGAGCCTTGATGGCCTATGGAGATGAACAAGCTGTCGCTTGCCAGTCTTTTCTTTTCATAGTGTAGATCGCGAAGGTGGACGATCCTATACGCCATACTTGAACGCCTTCCAAAGCAAAGTAAGTCGTAGCAAAAGGTTCGAAGGTAAGTAAGACTGAAGAGGTAGGTATGTATTTGTTCTAGTTTATAGTCTTCTTCCTTTCTTCCCTTTCTTTAGATTAGATGACAAACTCCACTTCTTTCTAAATTTTCACCTTACCATTGTAAATACCATATACCATTGTAAATAATAAAAAAAATAAATAAAAAAAAGAGATAATTTGCTTAAAAAATAAATAAATAAAAGAGATAATTTGCTTAAACGCTTCCATCGCAGTTCCCTCCCTGAGGATCACGACCCGCATAGCCACTGCTACCGCGGATTCGAATTGAGCATCTCGCACATCCTTTTCCTAAATTTAATATTCCTTATTTTGTATGCAGGAAAAAATTCAATCAGTGAGTGAAGGAGATATTTAGGGGAAGGGAGAGCGGGCTTCTCCTGTAGATGCGTGACACGCACATTGCACAGGCGCACGCACGACACAGGGAGAGGGGTGTGGGTTCTACCTGAGGAGGGAAAAAGAAGGAAAAGAAAAAAAAGGAAAAAAAGGAAAAATAAAAGAAAGGAAGGGAAAAAGAAAAGGAAAAAGGAAAGAAAAATGAAAGGAAAGAGGAAAAAAATGAAAAATCTCTAAAATAAAGGGATTGGGCACTGGCTGAGCCAAGACCAGGCTCAGGCCCGGGTAAGGACCGGGGACTGAAACCAAATACAGAAAATTATTGGGAAAATAGGGAAAAAATATGAGAAAAATCGAGACATGTATCTGAGCACGTGTTTCGGGAATGGGTGTTACAATGTTTGAGACATTCAACCAAAGCAACATTTTCAATTAAAGGAAAAAATGAAAATTCACCTAGAGGGGGGTGAATAGGTGATAATGCTAATCAATTACGGAATTAGAAATTTAAAATTCAACAATGTTTTATATGATCTTAGTGCAAACATAAATTTAATGCCTTTCTCTGTTTCCAGGGCATTGGGTTTGGCGTCTCACTCCAATTGGCAGATAGAACAAAAAAGTATCTGCTTGGTATTATTGAAAATGTGTTCATCAAAGTCGACAAGTTCTAATTTCCTACCGATGTCATCATGTTGGACATGGAGGAAGGTCACAATGTTCCCCTCATCTTAGGTCGATCTTTCTTAGCCAGAAGAAAAACTTTGATTGATGTTAAAAAAGGAGAACTCAGCTTTCGGGTGCAAGATGAGCAAGTTATTTCCAGAGTTTTTAAAGTCATGCCACAACCATCGAATGTCGAAAAGTGCTTCAAAATTGATACCAAAGACAAGTTGGTAGTTAAGACATCAAAGGAGCATCCTCAAAAGTTGCTTAGCAAAGAGTCTAATCAGCCAAGTCTACCAAGTCCAAGAACGCAAAAACTGAGAAGCAAAGTTTCTACTTAAAAAGTGCACCACCAAACTAAATATGAAAGAAAGTCCTAAAGATTGCAAAGAACTTATCAAGACCAACACCTTCCATACATGAGCATCCATGAAGATTAGAGAAAGTCTAGTTAAAGACAATAAACTAAAGGTTTCTTGGGAGACAACCAAGTTTTTAACCTCTATTCTTAGATTTTTTTATTTTAACTATTTCTTACTTTATTTTATTTTGATCAGTACCGGGTACCTCAACCAAACCCGAATTCAAAATCAGATCTACAAAATGAACAACCAAGATGATAAAAACAAGTGAACCAAAACTCAAGATCAGCAGAGCTAAACGTTCGGCGGCTGGGCAGCCGATATTTCAGCTGGGCAGCTAAAAAATTTGAGGATCCAAATTCTATAATTTTTTCAAGTGATTTCTTTTTAATTAATGAATGTTTATGATTTTCTATTTATTTTATAGACGTAGGTAATTTCTGATAGATAGTTTGTTCATAATTGTTTAAAATTTAAAAAGTAAATTGGTCTTTGGAGTGGTATTATGTTTGATTTGCATTTGTTATTGATTCATCTTGCTTTGCATGAGGATATGTCAAGATTTAGGTATACGGGAGAGGTCTAGAATTTTTTTATTTTAATTTTTCTTTATTTTTAGGCTTGAATTTTTTAATTTATTTCTTTCTTTTTATGATTTTTTCTAGATTTTTCTTTTTCTTTTACTAACTGAAAAATTTAAAAATTTCAGTAAGTTTATCTAGTTTTAAGAGATTTAGTGATCATATAGTTTGAATTGGATAGGGATATCAATTTTATAGATTCTTTAATTCTTTGAAAAGAGATGAAAAATCTGAAAATTAAATGCCTTCTAGAATTTATCTACGTGAATATGCATCTTATCTACACTTACACATTAGTTTAAGATTGGGATGATGAGGATTACTTAATAGTTAAATAATAATAAAAAACTTAATTATTGATCAGCTAGATACTTTGGCCTCAAGAAGCTTTGGATTTACGTGAAAAATAGTTAGGTAAATTAAAAAAAAAGTTATATTTCTTAACTAGTCTAATGATTAATTAGTTAAGTATGTTGGCCTCAAGAAGGCTTGTTATTTATACAAGGAGAATTGGATGAGTTATATGTATTGGAAAAAGCTAGAAAGAAGTGCTTAACAGGCAACAAAGTGGTAATATTCCTATACTTCTATATTTTATAAAAAAAATGTTTAAGTATGAAAAGTTTGAATCAAAATTTTATGTTAAGAGCTATCACATGTTCACAAAAATGCATAGGATTGGAAACTTAGGAAGGATAGTAATACGTGCTTGGATTTGTAATCTCTAGGATAAAAAGATTGGATTTCTTGATAAGAGATTGCACTTGAAGAAGATTACTTATGAAAATAATTGAACTTATTTACTAGTGAAGCTTATTTACTAAAATATTTTTCTTTTCTTTATTCTTATTTTTTTATTTTCAGTTATCCTTATTTTCTTTATTCTTATTTCCTTCACATTCTTTAAATTTTTTTTGAATTTTGTGGGTATTTCAATACAAAGCCTCATGAGACAAAACTCGTCCACTAAGGGTAACTTAGGGGTTTAACAGCTTGTTACACGTGCTAAGTGCAAGCGTGATTCCTTCTAAAGTGAGTTATCATTTTTTTTTATTTTTAGGATTTTTTTTAGTTTTTCTTTTAGGATTTTGCTCGAGGACTAGCAAAAGTTAGGCATGGGGGTGTGATGTATGAGCTTTATATACATATGTTGTATCACTTTTATACCTATTATTTGTCACATTTAATTCTGCATTGGCATTTTGTTTTTCATTGATTTTGCAAAGGGGAAAACTTACAAAAAAGTGTCGAGGAGTTAAATTACAAGTAATTCTTTGCAGGAAGAAGATTACAGGTAGATCTCCTCTGAGATTTCTGGGAAAGTGTGCTTTATTCCTTTGACGATGTGATCGATCAGACAATCGGACTGCCGCCTGATAAGACTCCCTTCTCGCCTGATTCGGGGAATCAGAGAACAGAGGGTCGGTAGAGCCCTCTAGTTGCTTCTCGAACTGCCTCCGCTTGGGAATTCCTTCTCGCCTGGTTCTGGAGATTCCTTGAAAGGGAGGAAGATCTTAGGGTATTAGCACCCTAAATTTATCCCTGTAGGATTAGAGAAGTGGTTCTCTGAATTCTTAGAAGTAAGAGAGTAGATCTCTAATTTCCTCTGTATCCTGGCCCGTTTCTCTTCTCTCTTCGTGCCTCCTCCTCTGTGTGCCCTGGCAGGCTATTTATAGGGAGGATTAGGGGTATAATTCCCTAAAAATCTAAAAACAGATTGAGTCAATCTATTTTACATCTGAAAAGTAGCCTCGCCGCGAGGCTAGAGACAGCTTTCGCGAAGCTAGGAATAGCAAGTAGCACTGATCTCTTAATCTGCTCTGCTAAATGAGTGATACTCCCTTGATTCCTTCCAAATAACTGAAAGATCTCCCCTGATCCTCTCACTTGATTGGGAGAGTCAAAAGATTATGGCAAACAACTGCCAAATTTGATCTCAATTAGATTTAAACTCGATTAGATTTGATCTCATCTGGAGATTTGATTGGTCAAAGGTGACCATAAAAGACCCGCAGCGGAGTTGTTGCGTCGAGCTCATGGCAGAGCTGGGAGAAGCATCTAGCAAAGTGAAGAGAAAGCTCTCAGCGGAGCTGGGTAAGACTTGTGACGAAGCTACCAGTCAACCATTTACGCAGCTGTGTGGAACTTCTAGCGAAGTTAACTTTCTGCGAAGTTAACTGAGCATTTTCGGGCGAAGCTGTAAGTTAGCTCGCAGCGAGGTTGTGAAGGAGCTTCCTGCGATGCTAAGCAACTTTGGTTTCTCATGAGAGGCTTATCTCGTGGGCTCGTGCGAGACTAAGTGTTGAGCTAACTTAGTGTCCGTGGACCTGCTTGGACCTTCTCACGGGCTTTTAAGGACGACCTCGGCTTACTGTCTGCTTCACTAGATCAGTAGAGTCCAAGTTGCTGATTCGTCCCCTAGCCGTCGGTTTGTTTGCCACTTGTTTTTTGTAGATGTCCAGGCCAGCTAGGAATCTTGTCTTTTTTAAAGTGTCAACAAGACCCCCGTCAAAGTTTTCGTAAGTCTGTAATGGAATGGTTCAGACTCCGAAATACTTTGAACTGCTTCAATTGATGGTACGTGAAATATGAACGTCGCCATAGTGGTTGAGTTTGGCTTTGCTTTCAACTCTTCTTTCGGATTGGAATAAGTTCACTGAGGAATTGTGTAGATTCGCGATTATGGGTAGCTTCATGTTTGGGTAGCTTCGCGTCTGGATTAGCTTCGCGTTCGAGCCTCCAGGAGTAGCTTTGTTTTAAATCGGGATTTGAACAACGTTCCTTTCCCAAGGCTAACCACTTTTTGCGAGTTACGAGAGGGATTGCACCCTTTCCCGAGGTTAGAATAATTTCTCTTGCATTTAACGAGGGAGATTATTTCCTTTCTCGAGGCTAAGCATTTAAATGTTTTAACTTTGCCCGCGCTCCTAAGCTTGAAGCGTCAGTGGCGTGGTCAGGCCATAAGGCCTATAAATAGGACACTTGAAGTTCTTTTTAGAGAAACATACTTTTCTCTTTCTGAAAAGTCTGTTCATGACATCTCCTCGTTGTCTAGGGAAGGCGACTGAAATAGTGGGGGCGCCCACTCTGGTTACTAACCGGCCAAGAGCTGGTGTGTCTCGGTCATCCAGAGACTTTACCAATGGACTAGTGACTTTAGGGAGTTTATCTCCTTAATTTTCTTAGATTTACCAGCTATTACAAGGATTGAATTCCCTTGGTTTCTGCATTTGGCTGACTTTCAGAAAAGGGTTTCAGCCCTATTTTCTAGTTTCTCGACGAAGCTAGCATCCTCGCTCTTTTCATGCAGAGTCGCTGCCTTGATCTGTCTGCCTATTAAATTTGCCATATAAACAAGGCTTAGGACTTGGTCCTTTTAAGGTTGAGCCAGTTTTGCCACAGAGGTGGGGCAAGACTGCGTCCCTCTGGGCCAGTCTGGCCCAGCCATATAGGCGAGGCTAGGACTTGGCTTATGCTGAGCTAGTCTATCATCATTGTACAAGCGAGGCTATCCTCTGCTCAACTGAAATCCATCTTTAAGGCATAACTGGATCGGATTATGAATTGCTTCGCCCAAAGAATTTGACTTAGCATTCCATCTTTGCATTTTTCTTTTGATTTAACGCTAACTTGCTTCCTGTTTGCGTTGCAGCGAACTGTGCTCGCCAGTCTTTCGTCTTGATGAAAGAGACTAGAAACCTGCTTCTTGATTTTCGAGTTGAAACTTTGACCATAAGCAGGAGGAACATACTCGAACAGCTGATATGCGTTCCAAAAAGAGGTTGGTAGTTGCTTATCTGAGATGATCCACTTCGGGAAGAGGCCGGTAGTCGCTTATCTGAGATGATCCACTTCGAAAAAGCGGGCGTCACCTATAATGTCTCGGATCCTTCCTTTGTTAATTTTATTTAAGGAAGATCCAGCTTTCTGGTGGCAACCAGTCCTTTGCCAATTTTGATCGAAGAAGATCCGGCTCCCAATATTTTGCCAATTTTCATCAAAGAAGATCCAACTTCTTGATGGCAAAATCTGCCATTAAGCGAAGGATTACGGGCTTGTGCAGGAGAAAGACCCTTCATGTCCAGTTGGGATGGTTCATCACCCTGAAAGTAGATAGGATGATTCTATTGTATGAAAGACAATCTTGATGTAACATCAATGTATCTTCCCTTTTGAATCAATAAAAATATTTATTTTCTGCTCGTCTACTTTGTTTCCTTCCCTTTTTGATTCGAGAACACCTGGAGTGGACTAGCTTAGGTAAAACTTCCAGCAAAGTTGGAGACAGACTCCCAAGTAAGTCAGGAACAAGTTTCTGGCGAAGCGAGCATGGAATTTTCGCGAAGCTAGAGATGTCCTTTTAGCGGAGCTAAGGCACGTTTCTCAGCGAAGTTACTCAAGCGTTGCGCGAGATCAACGCTAAACTCACAGCGGAGTTAGCCCTTAACGGGGCTGGCAGTCCGACTTCTCGGGAAGGCGCTCAGGCGCCGTTTCAAATTAATTTGAAACGACCACCTGCACTCCTTACGAGGAGGCAAGATTTAGGCAATCTTAGGCCTATAAAAGCCGATTGGGCTAAAAGAGAAGGAATTACTTCTCTTTGAATTTTCAAAGAACACTAATCTCTTCTTCTTCTTTCTTCTTTTTTTGATACTTTAACAATTTTTCAGTTCTTCCATGGCCCCCAAAAGACGAGCAGGCAAAGAGGCAATGACCTCTGCGACGGAGGGGCCTCCTCCGGTTATTGAGCGCTCCATTGCGGGTAGGGATTTTCCCTTTTACTCAGAGATTTTCATCTCTTTTTAAAGCCAACTTTTGGCTATTTTATGATGAATCTAGAACGATTCATCATGATCCAGTGATCTCAGGGAGTTCAACTCCCTTAATTTTCTTTGCCTAGGGGATTTAACTCCGCTTAATTTCTCAACTGGAAATTTAGGAACCAAATGGTTTCTTCTCCAGGCTTCTACGCGAAGCTAACCCTTAGGCGGTTCACATCCTGTCGAATAACAGGATGCGAAGCTAGCCTTAGAAGCGTAGCTAGAAAAGGACTTTTAAGTCCTTGTAATAACTTTAGGCAGTAGTGCCCTTCTGGCGAAGTTAGCCCTTGAGGGCTTCTTCGCATTCTGTTCGGCAATAGAATGCTAGACGAAGCTTCCAGAGCGAAGCTAACACTTAGATATTTTCTGCATTTTGCCCTCATACAGAGTGCGGAGCTAAGCTGCAGTTGCAAAGCTAAGCGAAGCTAATGCTAGGCTAGCTTCGCTCGGAGAGCGAAGCTATGCCTTAGCAAAAATTATATTCTTACTTTAGCTTTTTTCAACAAATGAACTAATCGTAGTTTCTTCTTGTCTTTGCAGTGCACTATACTCCTGGTCCTCTGAACAGTCTCTTTAGAACAGTCAGGGGGCTGGACGGTAATGTTAGCCTACAGTTCCAAGGACAGGCTTCATTATTCAGTGAGCGAAACACTCCCGGTCGGGATGCCCTTATCTATGTGATTGGTAGTGAAAAGTACATTTTTATCATTATATTTACCATCACATTTCATATTTATTCCTATAATTTTGCACATTTACTAATATTTTATGATTTATTGTGTGCAGGCCTTGAGTTCTTATTTTAATAATAAATAAAGCCTAAAAGAAGCCCAAAAGCCCATATTCAAGCCCAAGTGCAAAAGTGCAAATATCAATTGTCAAAAGTGCAAATACACAAGGGCCAAAGTTGCAAATATTAAAGAAGAGGGAAGGATAGACTTCTATTCAACCCTAAACATTTGCGGGATGAGGATAAAAGCTAAAAGAAGAGAAGGAAATTCGTGGAAAAGATTTGGGATTTAGGTAACTTGCTTCCCAAGTTATATCCAAATCCAAAGATGAAGAGCCGAGATTCAACTTCTAGAAGGAAACGCCTAGATGGACGGACCAGGGGAGGCCACGCGCCAAAGCGCGTGGCCATCCGCCACCATAAGGCCACGGAAACGCGGCCCAAGCCGCGTTTCCGCGGCAATCCTGCCTTATCCATCTACCAGTTTTCGTGGAGGAGTTTATCCGGGACTCTATCGCCTTCTGCACCTATAAATACCCCTGCAGGCGCAGCAGAGAGGGCATCCAGAGAGAGAGATTAGGGTTTTCTTTAGCTATTTCTTTAAAATTTCTGCAAGTTTGTAATTTCATTTGAGTACATTGTGGAGGAGAAGGAGCTTGTATTTGGGAGACATTTTTCGAATAAAGGTTACCTTTTTCCCATTTAATTCTCTGCTATTTAATTTTGTTTTTATTTTGTGATCTCTCTGGTTTAGTTTTTAATCTGCGATCTTCTGATTTATTTGTTTTCTTTCTTTCTCAATCCTTCTTATTAAACAAATAAAAAAAATTTCAAATAAATTGAAAAGATAAAAAAATGATGAACTAATTTCCTATTGTGGTTTGCTGAAATTCTTAAAGCAACCCTAGAGCAGTTAAGCATTGATTGGATTGATGACATTTTTTTAGAAACCCTAGGTTTAAGGTAGAATGCTTGAAGACTAAATGATGATTAGTTTCATAATCTAAAGTCACACCTTTAAGTAATTTTTCACATTTCATGCTTAAGAACTTTGACAACGTAACTTTAAGGTAAATCTTCTCTTACGTTGTGCTTAGATGTTAGGATGAAAAAGTGTTGGATCTTTAGGAGTGTCGCTAGTAAGATTCTAAAGTCTTTTTCTCTTGCTTGCATATCCTCTAGAAAACCTAGGATAGAGTCCATGTATTCCAATATGATGATCAATATCCTTAACTTGCACTATGGGTTGTGGTAGAAGATCAGTAAAACCACATCTTTACATTCATATATATATATCTCAAATCTAATCTCTTTTCTCATATTTTGAAGATATAGAGGAATCGGCCGAAAAGCTTGCATCGCATCCTTCCCTGAGGATCACGACCCGCTTTGGAGCTTGCTACAGCGGATAGCATTGAGACTAAGAACTCTACAACTCAATTTCTTATTTACAAATTCTTAATTCTCAATCACTATGCCGGAGATCAGCGTACTATGAGGAGCATCTTAACTACTACTCCCCTTGAGGATTCTGACTGAAGAATCTATCGAAAGTCCGGCTTCTTGTTTGGGGATGCAACGCCAGATACCGATCATCAGCTGCTAGCCAGAGAGGGGCAGTGGATTTTCAAACTGGGTGGCGAGAAGTATTATCTCCCGTCTAGCAAGCGTCATTTTCCACTGTCTTTCTTCCAATGCGTAACGAGGGCTCGGAAGATGCAGTGGGAAGTGACTCAGACTACCGACTCCGTTCATATGGGGAAATTGATAGCTTCGCCTCCTGGTTATACAAGTGTGGGTCCTTGCATATTGGATCTCCACTCTGGGAACGTTCTTCTGGACATCCCAGTGGGAGAAAATCCCACGGTGGCTCAAACATTTGGAAACCAATTCTTCAAGGCTCATGGTAATTATCCAGCCACTGATTTCAGATCCCCTAGGTGGATTCACCCCCCCAAGGCATGGTAGAGAGACTTGACCTTATATGTCTTCGTCCACTTTGAAGAGGATCTGGAGAGACTGGGACTCTACGAGGCTGTCAGGGTGACCTGTTACAACATCTATGTAACGCCCCGATTTCACAGATACGGGGACGTCACTGCGACGTATATACGTAGGTCAGGGAGTGCCCCCACGCATATACGCTAAGCATAAAAGTACAAGCAAGGAAGGATCAGAGTGCAACACAAAGCGTGGTATACACACATATGCCAACAAAAAGGTACAATACAAAGTCATCACAGTATATGATAAACATTCCATATTACATATGTCTTTATCATAACAAGTCCAAAAGTAACATATACAAGAAGAACACAAAAGGGCTCACGAGTAGGATGAAGATCCCGTGAGTAAAAAGGAGGAGTCTGGCACGAGGAACTGGGAATAGTCGTCCAGCTCACAAGAGAAGCTCAATCTACAGTGGACAACTCCACTACGACCCAAGCTCCGGAATCTGAATGTGCAAATCCAAGGGGTCAAGACATATAACAATAAATGTGCTACAGCCAAGTGGCTAAGAGACATGAATAGGGGTTAGAACACAAGTATAGTATGTAAGGACGGATATAACGTAATAATCGTAAAACAGGAAATCCGAAGTAAAACTGATCACACGCAAAATTGATTGTATACGCTTAGGTTACGGTCCCATGAGACTAGTACATCGAAGGAATAATCCAAACAAGGAAACCCTCATATATATACCTTTTGTCTCATGCCACAGTAATCCAAGCATATAGAATCAGAGTTGCAAATCATACTATAATCATAACGAGAATACAAAACAAGATGACAAGGATCATAATGGGAAAGACATAATCCAATAACCGGAATCATCACTGGAATCACGACAAGTAAATAATAGTCATAACAGGAACTAAGACAGGAATCATAGCTGGTACACATAACGGTAATTATAACAGAGAACACGACTGACATCTAGTATTATTATTACTCGCCTAACCCATATATCTAGGTATGTGTTTCGGTATCGATCCCAACTCACATACATCCATATATAAGCTATTCGAGGTTTGTTAACGGAAGTAGATGGAGAACTGATATCACCTCTTATAGTGGCACTCATACACCGGGGACCAGTTTAGTGGCCCAACGGTTCCCACCACCTGGGACCGGTTTGGAGGCCCAAAGTCCCCCTATAGGTAATCGTGTGGGCCCTAAGTCCCACTACAACTTTCCGCCGCATATATCATATCCATCACTATAAGCAAGGTATCATTCCGGCATCCATCACTTCCACCCATACCCCATACAAGTTGTAGCTTATTAAGGATCATCAGTTTACGGGATAAGTGAACATGACAGTATTAGCCTTCAGATTCAAGAGGTGGCCCCCATGGGTTTCAAGAGGTGGCCCCCACCGTGTGGTGTGGCACTTTGTTCCATGTGGCACTTTGTTCTGAGGGAGTGGATTCTAGGGGTGACCCCCATGGGTTTCAAGAGGTGGCCCCCACCGTGTGGTGTGGCACTTTGTTCCATGTGGCACCTAGTTCCATAAAACAAGGCAGGGTTCCCGCAAATAAGATAATCATAAAGTCAAGTGTATCATGCTTGGTTTAAGGGATAGCATGACAGAGTGGTGATGTCTAGCAAGCAATATAACATAACAATAAATGTAGAATGGGCCGGGTCAATCATGACATAACTATAGGGTCTGGCAAGGTGGTGGCATGTCAGTTGGTCAGGTGATAACATACTAGGTGTCATGTGATATACATGTGTTAAAAGAAAACACGAGATTGACAAATGGTTGATAATGTCACTTAACAAGTCTTGAAGTAATATAAGGTAAGATCCAACAAGTAATAAGTCCTATAGTACCAGTCATGAAGTACAAGAAACCATAATGCATAACACATAAACAACGACAAGATCCAATTTTAGAAAAGAAATCATTTAAGACATATAGTCAGAATTAGTCGACTAGGGTCAAGGGACTAGTCGACTAATATAGGTTCCAAGTCGACTAACAGGTACGCAAGTCGACTAAGTCTGGGATAAAGAGAATTGGGGTCACTGTTCCAGGAAACATTAGTCGACTAAGGTAAAATGGCTAGTCGACTAAGGTGTTCAAGTCGACTAATAAAATAGGCTTAAGTCGACTGGGCCGAGAGTTGGTTTCTGGTCCAAGGAGGGCTAGTCGACTAGGTGAATTCAGGAGTCGACTAATAGGGATTTCCAGAGAGTTGATCAGTCGACTAATATTCGGGTTAAGTCGACTAATACTGTGTTTTCCAGAAAAACTAGGTTTCAGCTAAGTGTTCTAGTCGACTAGGTTCTAGGTCAAGTCGACTAATACTGGTCGGGGAGCAGTTTACAGAACTGAACTTAGGGGTTGTTCTTGATGGCAAAAAATGGGGTTTTTATGACATTAGGGGACCTGATTTACTAACACAAGTCTTGGTGAGCAATATGCTTACATGAGAAGGTTAGATTTGAGTATGATGACCTAAAAATAGGATTTTTAGTGTGCAAGTGTACAAGGATCTCTACCCTAATCATATGGAGTGTTAACTAGGTCTTGGTGAGTGAGGTACTCACTTGGATGGGTTCAATGGAGCTTGATCCAAGAAGAAGATGGTGGCTTCAATCCATGAGTGGTTGTTGAAGCTTGAGGTGGAGGAGGTTGAACTTGGAGTTGCCTTGGAGGTTGGAGGTGATGCCCTTGATGCCCTAGATGAACTCTTGTGGTTGGAGGAGGAGATGGAGGAGAAGAGATTAGGGTTTCTTGGTGCTAGGGTTGTGGAGGAGATGAGGGAATTTTGGAGGAGCTCTCTTGTTGAAGGGGAAGAGAAAAAGGGTGATTTGCAAATGGAAAGGATTATATAGGTTGGGGAATTTGCAAAGGAGATGCAAATAGGATAGATGCAAGGGGCTTTCTTGCAAAAAGGGAGGTGAGGTGTCCCTAGAGTGGCCACTTGGCCGGCCATGGGAAGGAGAGAGAGTGAGTGGGGTTAGGTGAGAGGGTGAGTGGGAAATGAGGTGGCATGACAAGGTGGAAATTGGAATATGCGATAATTGGAAAAATGCCCGAAATTCAAGTATCTCGGAATGATCTGGAAATTTTACCAAAAATCAAGAATAACATATAAGGACCAATAGTGAAATCCGTTCGAAGAAATACTGTATAGTTTTGAAACTAAAAATCCTGGAATCAGCTACCTACCGACTCCGTTTGAATTTCCATAAAATCATAAAATTCTCAGAAAAAGAATATAAGTAGGAATTGCAATTCTAAAAGATAAAGTCTAAAGGACCATCATGAAATTCCAAACAATTTGAGAATTAAAAATCCAGGAATCGGTCAGCGGCACTGGCCGACACCGGTTTTGAAGATTTTCAACTTAATCACAGAAAATTCCAGAAAATCATAGAAAATCCAAAATATTGGAAAACGATGTTTAAAACTGAAATCGATCGAATCGGATAACCAGAATGTCTAAAACAAGTAAAACTCTTGAGATCGAGTCCCCGGCTCAGACAAAGGCTGACCCCGAGTTCACCGATCCAAATTCAAGGCAAAACAATCATATAAGGAATTCATAATACAGAATAAATACAGGAAACAAATCGAAAAAATACGATCGAAAATCTGAATACGCAACTAAGTACGTATTCCGGGAACGGGGTATTACAATCTAGATGAGCTTAGCGAACTTCTACGCCATCTTTGAGTTATACTGTCCAGCTACAGGGACTTTCTCACCCCTGTAGGTGAATTGGGTATGGCTTTGCATGAGATGTGCAAAATCTCTGCTTTGCCCTTGGGATCTCTCCCATATGAAGAATATTTCCTGTGCGAGGCAGAATTGGCACTTCAAGAGAAGCAGGAGCCCGCTTTCTTTGAGACTTACCAGGAGTTGATGTGCCACCTCTACATTTGGTTGAGTATGCATGGGAGCCATAAAGGAGCTTCATGCAGTTCGAAGAGCTGGGGGAATTATCTGTTCCCTAACCTGAAAGATTCTCCTGAGGCAGCTCACTATGGGGTTGCAGATGAGGACATTTTTTGAAGGATGCAGGAACACTCCCAAGGGGACATAATTTTAGAAGAGGATGATGGACCTTACAAGAAAGGTGATATTCTCCAGAGTTTCCATCATCAAGCTCGTTGACCGACGTCTCAGAAGGCACTTTTGGCCGATTTTTTACCAGTTTGGCTGAAGAGATGTGTGGTGCCCTCTCCCTCCAGCGACGTCAGCCTTTCGACTGTCTTATTATCGACCGTTCGTTTAGTTCACGGTATTCTCTTGGACTTCTCCCGACAATGGTGTGTTGTATTCAACGGGGCCTTCATGCATTGACGGAGGCTTTCTGTAGGCCACCAATGACGAAGAGGGGCAAAGGCACTATCCTGCCTCGCGATGGACCAAACCCTAGGATCAGTTTGCCATACACTTATTTGATGGCATGGTTCGCCCTTCACTACCCTTCCATTATCCAAGCCGGGGAGGAGCCTCTGGAAGGTGTCCGAATGGCGCTTCTCCGTCGATTTGAGGGATGTTCGTGGTTGTTGACTTATGTGGCTGCGGTTCGTAAGCTGCTGTGTCGGTATGATGTTTACAGCCTTTTCTGCTGCTTTCCCTACATTCGCGATGTAGGCTACGATGAAGAATTCAAGGATATAGAGATGGACAGACATCGTTGAACCGGGGAGTCTTCGAATGGCTGGTTAGCATCCGACCATCCCATCTGGTGTACAAGAGCGGGGATACCTGCTACTTGGAACCCTATATCCTGAGTCAGTTTGCTCGTCAGTTTGCGTGTGACCAACTATACGTAGGTAACCCGAACACCAACCTAGCCTTTATGTAATACCCCTCTCCCGGAATACGTACATAGTTACGTATTCAGTCCTTTGACCGTATTTTCCGATGTACCTTCCGTATTTGACCGATTTTAATTTCAAATATCATTTTCCAATATTTTAGATTTTATGTGATTTTCTGGAATTTTCTGGAATTAAAATGAATTTCTTCCAGACCGGTGTCGGCCAGTACCGCTGGCCGATTTCCGAATTTTTATCTTCCAAACTGTTAGGAATTTTTAGAAAGTCCTTTAGACTTTATTGCTTAGAATCATATTTCTTACTTATACACTTTTTCTGAGAATTTTATGAATTTATGAAAATTCTTTCGGAGTCGGTAAATAACTGATTCCGGGATTTTTAATTAAAAAATCTATACAGTATTTCTTCAAACGAATTTCACCATGAGTCTTCAAATATTTTTCTTGATTTTTGGTAAAAATTTCAGACCATTCCGAGATACTTGAATTTCGGACATTTTTCCAAAATTTGCAAAATTCCAATTCCACCTCATTTTCCACCTCATTTCCCACTCACCCTTCACCTAACCCCACTAACTCTCTCTCCTTCTCATGGCCGGCCAAGTGGCATGGGAGGGGACACCTCACCCCTTCTTTTTGCAAGAAAACCCTTCCCTTTCACTTTAATTCCTCTCCCTTTACAAAAATCACAAACCTATATATGCATTGTCATTTGCAAATTGCCCTTTTTCTCATTTCTTCACCAAGAGAAGAAATCTTCTTCAAAATTCCCTTCTCCTTCCTCAACAAACCCTAGCTTCAAGAGAACACCCAACCTCTTCACCTTCACCTCAAAGTCTCTAAGGATTCATCTAGGGCTTCATCAAGGGAGCTCAATTTCAACCATCTCTTCCCAAGGCAACTCCAAGGGGAATTCTTCAACCCTAGCTTCAACATCAAGTGTGGATTGGAGCCATCTTCTCTACCTTGGATCAAGACTCAAATCCAACCTATCCTAGTGAGTTTCTTACTCACCAAGACCTAGTTAACACTCCACATGCTTAGGGTAGAGATCCATGTACACCTATAACATAAAAATCCAATTTTTAGGTCATCTAAGCTCAAATCCAACCTCTCATGTCAATATATCACACACCAAAGCTAGGCCTGTTCTGGTGTACTTGTAGTAGTAGATCAGGTCCTCTAGTGCCACAAAAATCCTATTTTTAGACTGATAGAACCAACCAAGGTGAAATCTGATTTTTCTGCCTTAACAGCAGCAGATTTCAGAGGATCGGTCGACCGGCAGTCGACCGATCACTCTACCGACGTGCACAGCGTGCACAATTTTGAGTTGGCGGTCGACCGGCAGTCGACCGACCACTCGACCGGCTTAGGGAATTAGGGTGGACCAGTCGACCGACAGTCGACCGGCCAAAACCTGGAGCTCACGCACTTTGTACGGTCGACCGGCAGTCGACCGGCACTCGACCGCCTTGGTAAATCCCAGTCGACCGGCAGTCGACCGGAGGTCGACCGCCAGGTCAAATTCTGGGACAGATTTCAGACTCCTTTCTTTTTTGATTTTTGATACTCCCCTGATATATGTATGATGTTTTAGTCTTGTTTATACTTCATACCTGTACTGCATGACTTGTTACCTGATGGATCTTGCTTTATTATGCTTCATGACTCATGTTACATATTGCTATTCCATATCATGTTAAATATGAAATATCACCTCCCCTTCATGCTATCACTCAAACACCAAGCATGATATACCCGACCTTTATATAAAATATACCAACTTACATGGGGACAGGGGGAAATATGCGGAATATCGATAGTGTTCGTGTTTACAGTGGTATTAGGTTGTGCACTATATTTTCCGGTCTTACCTGCGGTACTCCAGGGGACCGAGGGGAGTGCTTCCTCCCTTTCCTGTTTACTGTCATGACAAGGGCATACATAAGACCCTCCTGTTAGCCTAGCGGCAGGTTCCGTCTTCAAGCAACGGAACAATACTGGGCCGTGGTCCCGGGCATGCACGGGACCCACTGTAAACATAGTTCGTCGATACAACTGCTGTTTCCAATAACAACCTTGTTTCACTAGGATATGGATCTATGTGCTCTGGGACGCTGGGTCACATAGCTAGATATCACAGTAAGACAAGTAATAATAATAAGACATTATTTGTAGATTTATCGCATATGACTTTATCTTTCTTAGTTTACATCTCTTGTCATGCATTGTTACTTAGTACTATTTCATTATCTCTATTCATGATCCTTGCCACTTGGCTATCTTTTATTTGTTGTATTATGTCTTGACCCTTTGGATTTGCATATTCAGATTCTGAGGCTTGGAACGAAGTGGAGCCTTCCACAGAGGACTTGGCTTACCTAGGAGAGCAGGCTGACCAGCTCTAGATCTATCCTGCCCGACACTTCTTTTTGGTTCACGGATCTCCATCCTTACGTGAGCACTTTTGTATTTTGATTGTATATCGTTCTTTTGGACTTGGGTTGTGATAAAGGACACTTGTAAAGTGATTTTGCTTATCATAACTTGTGCAACTTTGTATTTATATTTTGTAAGTTGGCATATGATTATACCACGCTGTGTGTGTTGTACTCTGATACTTGTTGTACTTATGCTTAGCGTATATACGTGGGGGCACCATCTGGCCTACGTATATGCGTTGCAGTGACGTCCCCGTGTCTTTGGGATCGGGGCGTTACAGGTTGGTATCAGAGCCTAGGCTCTCAAACCTAAAAGTACAACCAAGTGGCAAATTCTAGTGATTTGCTAATGCCAACTACAATGTACAAAGTTATAAAGTCCTTCTTGATTCCTTCGTTGATCAATTCCTTCGTATCCTAAACTCCTTTCCCTTGTTTCCAATTCCAGATCTTATCCCTTTCGGTATGGAGAGACGTTCGGGTCGCAACAATGTCGGGCAAGTACCGAATGGACCTGTAGGAGGAGAGGGTGCTGATGTCCTGAGGATCATTCAGACTATGCTGGGAAACCAGCAACAGCAGATGGAGAATCAGCATCAGCAGACTGAGCTCCTCAGGCAGGAGTTGGCAGCCCCGAAGGAGCAGAAGCCGGGGAGCATCTCAGACTTCCGACGGCTACAGCCGGCCGTACTCACGGGAGTCGAGAGGCCATTGGAGGCTGAACAGTGGTTAACAGACACCACCGATCTGCTGAACGCCGCCAGGGTGCCTAAGGAGAACCAAGTGGAGGTTGCAAAGATTCAGCTGAAGGACATAGCCAGGACTTGGTGGCTTGCAGAGGAGGCTCGCTTGAAGGAACCTATCTCTTGGGATACGTTCTCCAAGAGCTTTTATAGCAGGTTCTTTCCCGCCACTGCTCAGAAAGATATGGAGGAGCAATTCATCAGGCTTCAACAGGGGAACAGATCCGTGGATGGGTATGCTGCAGAATTCCTCAGGCTGAGTCGCTTTGCCCCTTACATGGTGTCAGATGAAGAGAAGAGGGCAAGCAGGTTTCAGCAGGGTTTACAGATGGACATTCAGATGTTCCTAATGCCCCATCATCTGAAGACCTATGCAGAAGTTCTCACCAGCGCTCGAGAGGTGGAGCGTGGGTTGAGAAGAAGCAAGGAGATCAGAGGAAGGACCAGGCCATGAAGAGGCCGTTTGTACCGGTGGGTAGAGGAGGACCGTCCAGGGCAGCGAAGGTTCAGGCCAGGCAACCATTCAGAGCAGTTCCTTACCAGATGGCTCGACCAGGTCTTATCTGCAACTTTTGCCAGAAACCAGGACACTCTCAGCAGGATTGCCGGAGGGCAAATGGATTGTGTTTGGTGTGTGGAGCACGAGACCATGCCGTGGAGACCTGTCCGCGCAGGAGAATGGGGTTTGCTAACCAAACCTTGCCGGCACCTCAAGGGCGGAATGGACAGAGGGCACTACCAGGGCCAGTTGGGCAGAGGCACCAGGGGCCAGTGATGAGGAGAGCTCTTCCCCTTCCTCCACCGCATGTTGCTCGCCCAGTGCAGAGAGGAGCCCGGACAGCAGCAGGGCGTGGCAGAGGTCAGGCCTACAACCTGACAGCAGAGGAGGCTGAGGCTTCAGAGGAGGTGATTACAGGTAACATCAGAGTTCATTCTATACCTGTTCTCGCTCTCTTCGATTCGGGTGCATCCCACTGTTATATCTCCGACCATTTTGTGGCTGTTCATTCCATACCTGTTAAGGCTTTAGACCACAAGTGGGAGATAAGTACAGGGAATGGGGTAGTTTTATCTTCTAGAGTTTGTGCTGACTGTCCAGTGGAACTTTGTGGGAAGATCTTGGCCATAGATATGCTCGTACTAGACACCAAAGGGTACGACGTAATCTTAGGCATGGCTTGGCTCAGTCAGTACTATGCAGTGATTGACTGTAGAGGAAGGAAGATCAATTTCAGAATCCCGCATCAGCCGGAGTTCCAGTTTAGTGGAGAGGTGAAGCCTGCTAAGAAGGAGATTCAGATGACCACTTCGGAGGTTCTGAAGGGAGTGCCAGTGTGGGATGAGTTTCCAGAAGTCTTTGCTGAGGTCTCAGGGTTTCCACCGGAGAGGATAATTGAGTTCTCCATTGATACAATTCCAGGAGCAGCTCCTATATCCAAGGCTCCGTACAGGATGGCACCGACGGAGTTGGAGATCTTGAAGAAGCAGCTGCAGGAGTATTCGGACAAGGGATTGATTCGGCCAAGCACTTCACCATGGGGAGCTCCAGTGCTCTTGGCGAATAAGAAGGATGGTGGTAAGAGGCTTTGTATTGATTATAGGGAATTGAACAAGGTCACCATCAAGAACAAGTATCCTTGCCCCGGATTGATGATTTGTTTGATCAGCTCCATGGAGCCCGTGTATTTTCTAAGTTAGATTTGCAGTCGGGTTACCATCAGCTGAGGGTGAAGAAGGAGGATGTTCCGAAGACGGCATTCAGGACCCGTTATGGCCACTATGAATTTCTAGTTATGCCTTTCGGAGTCACCAATGCCCCTGCGGTTTTCATGGATTTGATGAATCGAGTGTTCTCCCCTTACCTAGATCAGTTTGTAGTTGTATTCATAGATGACATCCTGATCTATTCAAGGAATGACAAGGAGCATGCAGAACACTTGAGGATTGTGTTGCAGACCCTCCAGCAGGAGCAGCTTCATGCCAAGAGGAGCAAGTGTGAATTCTGGTTGGACAGCATAGCTTTCCTTGGACACATAGTTTCAGCAGAAGGAATTTCAGTTGATCCTAGTAAAGTCCAGGCAGTGCAGAATTGGCCAGTTCCGAAGACGGTGACTGAGATTAAGAGTTTTCTTGGGCTAGCCGGATATTACAGGCGCTTTGTCCAGGGTTTCTCTAGGATTGCAGCTCCGTTGACCAGGCTCACCAGAAAAGGGGAGAGATACTTATGGACAGAAGATTGTGATGCAGCATTTGAGCAGCTGAAGCAGAGGCTTATCACAGCTCCAATCTTGAGGACTCCTTCAGGAAGAGGAGGGATGGTCATTTTCTGTGATGCATCAGGTAAAGGCCTGGGGTGTGTGCTTATGCAACATGATCATGTTATAGCATATGCATCTAGGCAGTTGAAGCCTCATGAGAGGAATTACCCAACTCATGACTTGGAGTTGGCAGCTGTGATATTTGCTTTGAAGATCTGGAGACACTACCTTCTGGGAGACAAAGTGTTGATATACACAGATCACAAGAGCCTCAAGTATATTTTCTCACAGAAGGAGTTGAATATGAGGCAGAGGAGGTGGTTGGAGCTTATGGCGGACTATGATATTGACTTGCAGTATCATCCAGGCAAAGTCAATACCGTTCCTGATGCACTGAGCAGGATGCCAGAGAACAGAGTGCTAGTCCACCTCACGCAGCAGAGGGAGTTGATTCAGGAATTCATCAGATTGGATTTGATGTTGGTGCAAGGAGGTGATAAGGCCGGGCAGCTCATGGCTTTACAGATCCAGTCATCATTGATAGAGGAGATCAAGGAAGCTCAGAAGGAGGACCCCAGATTGCAGACATTCAGAGCTCAGGCGGAGGCTGGATTGAGGACTGATATCTGTATTCGTCCAGATGGTGCATTGTATTTTGGAGATAGACTTTGTGTTCCCCAGGGAGAAGTCAGACAGAAGATTTTGGAGGAAGCTCACAGTTCAGCTTATTCTATACATCCAGGAGGAAACAAGATGTACCAGGACCTGAAGAAGCACTTTTGGTGGAATGCTATGAAGAGGGAGATAGCCCAGTTTATTGCTAAGTGCTTGGTTTGTCAGCAGATTAAGATCGAGCATCAGAGATCAGCTGGACTTCTTCAACCCTTGCCGATACCCGAATGGAAGTGGGAGCACATCACCATGGATTTTGTGACGGCATTGCCTCGGAGTCCCAGGGGTAATAATGCGGTGTGGGTGATCGTGGATCGCCTCACCAAGTCAGCTCACTTCATACCATTCAGGGTAGGCCAGTCGACAGAGGTTCTGGCAGATAAGTATATGAAGGAGGTGGTTCGTCTGCATGGAGTTCCAGTTAGTATTGTGTCAGATAGAGACACCAGATTCAGATCTCATTTCTGGGAGAGTCTCCAAGAAAGTCTGGGAACTCGTCTGAAATTCAGTACTTCTTATCATCCTCAGACAGACGGACAATCTGAGAGGACTATCCAGATCCTTGAAGATATGTTGAGGGCTTGCATGATTGACTTTGGAGGATCTTGGGAAGACCATCTTCACTTGGCTGAGTTTTCATATAACAACAGCTACCAGGCAAGTATTAAGATGGCACCCTTTGAGGCATTGTATGGTAGGAAGTGCCGATCACCGATTTGTTGGGATGAAGTCGGTGAGAGGAGTCTTTTGGGACCAGAGATTCTGATGCAGACGACAGAGAAAGTCAGAGTCATCAGAGATCATCTCAGGGCTGCTCAGAGTAGGCAGAAGAGTTGGGCAGACACTCGGAGGAGGCCATTGGAGTTTCAGACCGGTGATCATGTGTTCTTGAAGATATCACCCACCAGAGGAGTGATCCGGTTCGGTACACGTGGGAAGCTAAGTCCAAGGTATATTGGCCCATTCGAGATCCTGGATCGTGTGGGAGATGTGTCCTATAGATTGGCATTGCCGCCATCTTTGGACGGGGTGCATAATGTCTTCCACGTGTCCCAGTTGAGGAAGTATGTCAGGGATGACAGCCATATTCTGGATCATTCCGAGCTGGAGCTACAACCGGATTTATCATACCAAGAGCAGCCGTTGGCCATTCTGGACAGGAGTGTCAAGACACTGAAGAACAGAGCTATTCCATTAGTATTGGTGTCTTGGGACAGGCATGCGCCAGGAGAGGCCACTTGGGAGCGAGAGGACGTTATCCGGGATCGTTATCCTCATCTTTTCACATCTTGATTGGGTAAGACTCTTCCTTTTACTTTTCTACCGTTATCTTTCCTTGTATCCATATCTATCCGTTGCTTTTCCTGTTATCTTTCACCTTATGAAATTTCGAGGACGAAATTTTTGTAAGGTGGGTAGATTGTAATACCCCTCTCCCGGAATACGTACATAGTTACGTATTCAGTCCTTTGACCGTATTTTCCGATGTACCTTCCGTATTTGACCGATTTTAATTTCAAATATCATTTTCCAATATTTTAGATTTTATGTGATTTTCTGGAATTTTCTGGAATTAAAATGAATTTCTTCCAGACCGGTGTCGGCCAGTACCGCTGGCCGATTTCCGAATTTTTATCTTCCAAACTGTTAGGAATTTTTAGAAAGTCCTTTAGACTTTATTGCTTAGAATCATATTTCTTACTTATACACTTTTTCTGAGAATTTTATGAATTTATGAAAATTCTTTCGGAGTCGGTAAATAACTGATTCCGGGATTTTTAATTAAAAAATCTATACAGTATTTCTTCAAACGAATTTCACCATGAGTCTTCAAATATTTTTCTTGATTTTTGGTAAAAATTTCAGACCATTCCGAGATACTTGAATTTCGGACATTTTTCCAAAATTTGCAAAATTCCAATTCCACCTCATTTTCCACCTCATTTCCCACTCACCCTTCACCTAACCCCACTAACTCTCTCTCCTTCTCATGGCCGGCCAAGTGGCATGGGAGGGGACACCTCACCCCTTCTTTTTGCAAGAAAACCCTTCCCTTTCACTTTAATTCCTCTCCCTTTACAAAAATCACAAACCTATATATGCATTGTCATTTGCAAATTGCCCTTTTTCTCATTTCTTCACCAAGAGAAGAAATCTTCTTCAAAATTCCCTTCTCCTTCCTCAACAAACCCTAGCTTCAAGAGAACACCCAACCTCTTCACCTTCACCTCAAAGTCTCTAAGGATTCATCTAGGGCTTCATCAAGGAGCTCAATTTCAACCATCTCTTCCCAAGGCAACTCCAAGGGGAATTCTTCAACCCTAGCTTCAACATCAAGTGTGGATTGGAGCCATCTTCTCTACCTTGGATCAAGACTCAAATCCAACCTATCCTAGTGAGTTTCTTACTCACCAAGACCTAGTTAACACTCCACATGCTTAGGGTAGAGATCCATGTACACCTATAACATAAAAATCCAATTTTTAGGTCATCTAAGCTCAAATCCAACCTCTCATGTCAATATATCACACACCAAAGCTAGGCCCTGTTCTGGTGTACTTGTAGTAGTAGATCAGGTCCTCTAGTGCCACAAAAATCCTATTTTTAGACTGATAGAACCAACCAAGGTGAAATCTGATTTTTCTGCCTTAACAGCAGCAGATTTCAGAGGATCGGTCGACCGGCAGTCGACCGATCACTCTACCGACGTGCACAGCGTGCACAATTTTGAGTTGGCGGTCGACCGGCAGTCGACCGACCACTCGACCGGCTTAGGGAATTAGGGTGGACCAGTCGACCGACAGTCGACCGGCCAAAACCTGGAGCTCACGCACTTTGTACGGTCGACCGGCAGTCGACCGGCACTCGACCGCCTTGGTAAATCCCAGTCGACCGGCAGTCGACCGGAGGTCGACCGCCAGGTCAAATTCTGGGACAGATTTCAGACTCCTTTCTTTTTTGATTTTTGATACTCCCCTGATATATGTATGATGTTTTAGTCTTGTTTATACTTCATACCTGTACTGCATGACTTGTTACCTGATGGATCTTGCTTTATTATGCTTCATGACTCATGTTACATATTGCTATTCCATATCATGTTAAATATGAAATATCACCTCCCCTTCATGCTATCACTCAAACACCAAGCATGATATACCCGACCTTTATATAAAATATACCAACTTACATGGGGACAGGGGGAAATATGCGGAATATCGATATGTGTTCGTGTTTACAGTGGTATTAGGTTGTGCACTATATTTTCCGGTCTTACCTGCGGTACTCCAGGGGACCGAGGGGAGTGCTTCCTCCCTTTCCTGTTTACTGTCATGACAAGGGCATACATAAGACCCTCCTGTTAGCCTAGCGGCAGGTTCCGTCTTCAAGCAACGGAACAATACTGGGCCGTGGTCCCGGGCATGCACGGGACCCACTGTAAACATAGTTCGTCGATACAACTGCTGTTTCCAATAACAACCTTGTTTCACTAGGATATGGATCTATGTGCTCTGGGACGCTGGGTCACATAGCTAGATATCACAGTAAGACAAGTAATAATAATAAGACATTATTTGTAGATTTATCGCATATGACTTTATCTTTCTTAGTTTACATCTCTTGTCATGCATTGTTACTTAGTACTATTTCATTATCTCTATTCATGATCCTTGCCACTTGGCTATCTTTTATTTGTTGTATTATGTCTTGACCCTTTGGATTTGCATATTCAGATTCTGAGGCTTGGAACGAAGTGGAGCCTTCCACAGAGGACTTGGCTTACCTAGGAGAGCAGGCTGACCAGCTCTAGATCTATCCTGCCCGACACTTCTTTTTGGTTCACGGATCTCCATCCTTACGTGAGCACTTTTGTATTTTTGATTGTATATCGTTCTTTTGGACTTGGGTTGTGATAAAGGACACTTGTAAAGTGATTTTGCTTATCATAACTTGTGCAACTTTGTATTTATATTTTGTAAGTTGGCATATGATTATACCACGCTGTGTGTGTTGTACTCTGATACTTGTTGTACTTATGCTTAGCGTATATACGTGGGGGCACCATCTGGCCTACGTATATGCGTTGCAGTGACGTCCCCGTGTCTTTGGGATCGGGGCGTTACACTTTATGGGGAGCCTCATTGATGGTGCTCGTACCTGGCGGTTCTACATCACTGGCTGTACTGAGGCGGGGCTGTGCATGCCGCTGAGGACTCTGAATTTTCAGACAACTTTGGGGTACTGTCAGTGGTACAGAACTTCGAACTCCACACCAACCGCGTTTTCTATTAACTCTTTTGGTGTGAAGTTAATCTGTCAGGGGCTGAAGCGAAAAGTCACTGAGAGATGCGAAGGCAGAAGTGTCCGCGTGCCATGCCTTAGGGAGTTTGAAGCTACTGCCGATAGTGAGGCTTCAGACGCGGAAAGTCCCCGCTTTGAGGGAAAAGTAGGTGCTGAGGTTCTGCCCGATGCTCCTGTGGGGTAGGCACAGCCCCTATGGAACATGTAGAGGTAGAAGAAGTGGAGGAAGAAGATCCTGATATCCACTTCAAACGAAATCGACAAGGTGGATCTCGCAGGAAGAGGGTAGTGAAGAAGCCTCGTCGCTACACTCCCACCATTATTGCAGAGGGCGAGTCAACCGTGGTGCCTCCTCTTCCCGCTCCATTAGTTATTAAGCTGTCGGCTCTGAGGTAGACCATTGGTAAAGCTGTTCATGACTTGAGTAAGATCAGCTCTGTTCTTGCAACATATACATATATATTTCATACAGCTCATTGTTTATTCTATGATTCAGGAACTGAGACGGCAAGAGACCCGAGAGCTGAGGCTGTAGGAGAACAGGGGGAGTATTATGATCCCCTGTTCACTTATAAAGAGGGTGACGAGGCTAGCTATTTTGTCGTCTCAAAAGAATCCGTAGGTGACGCGGCTGACGTCGGTCCTTCGGGTGCTGGGACCTCAAAAGGAAGTCCCCTGGCCTCCAGCTATATAGGATGGACCACCGAGGGTTCGATGAGTGAAGGTGGGTCGGCCGTCCGTGTTGACTCTGTCAAAGATTTTCCTATGGAGCCTGAGGGGACTGATGCGGCCATCGAGGATGTTCGGAGAGAAACTGCGGCCAAGGTGATTGAGGCGATATCATCTTTTGGTAATACTTTGATCTTTTGAGAGTGTTTTCTCTTGATATTCATTGTGCCTTGCTCAAACCAAGTCTTGTTACAGACGTTCCGCCTTTGGGTGCATTGACTCCAAGAGAGCCAGCCAATCTTCCTGAGGGAATCAGGGGTGAAGCAAGTACTTCGACCGCAGCGGACGCTGCCGAGTTGGATGCTTTGTACCACGACCTGCCCTCTTATCAACCTGAACTGGCAAGTGGCCTTAAAGAGACCGAGGGAACAGTGGTTACGGAACCAATCTTACTTCCAACTACATTGGTAAGTAAGATGCCAATGGTTTCGCCAGCGCTGCCAACCGTGGAACTAAAGATAATTACCAGTCCTACTTCTCCAATATTGGTTGTTGAGCCATCTCTCCCGGAAGTAGTCACTAGCCCTACGTCGATTGTGGCTAGTGTACTGGTCTCAATGAGGACTCCTCCGAGATCACTGGTGACCCCTCATATTTCTCCAGCCAGCATTCTTGCCATTCCCTCTACGGCTATGTCAGTGAAACCGGCGGAAGCTTTGCTTTCAGGGGCACTCGTTCACCGGGAGTAGTTGAAGCCGAGAATGAATTTGTGGCCGAGATAGATGACAACTTTTATAAGGGCTTGAAGTGATCTATTGCTTTGGTCTTGAAGGGCTCGACTACCTCGTTCTCTGCTTTGAAGGTGGTCCTCTCTCGAAGTATTGACAGCATTCGAGACTTTGGAGGGGATGACCAGGCCGCCACATTGGAGCTTCTGGTGGACAGGATTGAGAGGGATGTGGACGAATGGCGCCATCTCAGCCATTCAGATCTGAAGTCCTTACTTAATGAACAGCTTGCACACCTCGCTACTCAAATGCATGAAGCTCATCTTGCCGCTTAGGAAGCAGCTAAGGCAATTTCTTCTGACTTGAAATCCTTGGAGACAAGGAAAGTAGAACTTGGGGATGTCATATATGCTTCTAACAGTGCTCTTCTCGATGCTGAGGATAAGATTGAAAAGGCTAAGAAAATAATCAAGAAAGCCAATCTTCTTCTGTCCAAGGCCGAACCAGTGCGTCTTGAGGAGATTGCTCGGCTAGAGCAGCTTAAGGCTCAGAATGATGAAGTCCTGCAACAAGAGCTAGCACAGAGGGCAACTTTGGTTGAAATTGAGGCTCGCCTGTCCCAGACAGCGAGCTTTAATGAGCCCGAGTTGAGGTCGCAGGCACTTATCAGAGCTGCTGATGAGAGGAAGAATAGGCTGGCCACTCTTGAATAACGGATCAAGTCCTACGAAGCACCCTCATAGTTTGTAATTTGTGTATCCATGTATCCCTCTTCTGAAATCAATAACAAAGTAATTTTATTCGACTCCTTGTTACATTTCCAACTTGTTTTATCTTCTGAATTTTCAATTCATACTTTCAAGTTGTATTACAATCCTCAAAAGGAAAAGGAATAACGGTATAACTAATCTAATCAACGGTGATAAACTGGTAGGGTTAGTTACACATTTGAGAAATGATTTAACAAAGAAGTAGTCCTTACCGGACTGAAAGATGAGATTGGATATCCATCAGTTCAGAGGTGATAAACTGGACATAACCGATTAGGGATTACCAAACTCGGGGTGTTTACTGTTCAGAGGTGACGAACTGGACATAACAGTGAGCAAAAAGGGAGACTTGGCTATCTGTCGGTTCAGAGGTAACATGGACATAACCGATTGTGAAGCCATCAAGCTCGAAATTTTGTCATTCAGAGGTGACAAACTGGATATGATGATAAGGAGATAGTCCCTACTGGACTGAAAGATGAGACTTGGTTATCGGTCGGTTCAGAGGTAACATGGACATAACCGATTGAGAAGCCATCTAGCTTGAAATTTTGTCATTCAGAGGTGACGAACTAGACAGGATGACAAAGAAATTGTTCCTACTGGACTAAAAGATGAGACTTAGCTATTTGTCAGTTCAAAGGTAACATGGACATAATCGATTGAGCAGCCAGCAAGCTCGAAATTTTGTCATTCAGAGGTGATGAACTGGACATGATGACAAAGAAATAGTCCCTATTGGACTGAAAGATGAGATTTGGCTATCTATCGGTTCAGAGGTAACATGGACATAACTGATTAAGAAGCCACCAAGCTCAAAATTTTGTCATTCAGAGGTGACGAACTGGACATGATGACAAAGAAATAGTCCCTACTGGACTGAAAGATGAGACTTGGCTATCTGTCGGTTCAGAGGTAACATGGACATAACCGATTGAGAAGCCACCAAGCTCAAAATTTTGTCATTCAGAGGTGACAAACTGGACATGATGACAAAGAAATAGTCCCTACTGGACTGAAAGATGAGACTTGGCTATCTGTCGGTTCAGAGGTAACATGGACATAACCGGTTGAGAAGCCACCAAGCTCAAAATTTTGTCATTCAGAGGTGACGAACTGGACATGATAACAAAGAAATAATTCCACTGGGGGAAATAGGATTTGATTATGAACTCCATGGGGATTTTGATATCTCCTTCGGATGTTATTTGAAAGAAATTGTCAGAGGTATATTGTTAACGTGATAACCAGAAAAGTCTACTGAGGACTGATAGACTTTGAGGGGAGTCTATCAGAAACTGCTGGGGAGTTAGGAAATGAATCCCATAAAAGATCATTTGTCAGAGAACTCCATGGGGATTTGTAAAATAACTTGCCAGAGGTGTGATGTTAATTTGACGAGGATTCATTTACTGTTAGAGGTGCTTGAACATAACAGTAATTTGAGTGGACCTGTCATTCTGTTGAAGAGAATAACAAGCGGGGTTTATTCACTGGGGATGTTGGTTTTATCCGTTGGGGAGTAGATTAGAGTCTTGTTATCAGAGGTTTAATGTTAACATGATAGGTTAGACTCATCATTTCGCAAGGGATATGAATACCTTTATATGTGGTCTTACCATTCCATGGATGGGAATTGGTAAGTGATTCTCGAGAGGGAATCAAATGGGAACAGGTCCCCTAGGATTTTTAGAAAATCTTCAGTTGTCAACGGATTTGATATGCCTTTACCAACTACCGTTTGAGTCGGGTTAGCTATGCTATTCCCCTCAGCATGATGAGTTGTCAAGGACTTATGTTGGGCTTAAAGGCCAACATGTTTCTCTATCCTTAATTGCGGAATCAAATGGAACAGGTCCCTTAAGATTTTTAGCAAATCCTCAACTGTCAACGGATTTGATATGCCTTTACTAACTATCGTTTGAGTCGGGCTAGCCATGTTATTCCCCTCAGCATGATGAGTTGTCGAGAACCTATGTTGGGCTTAACGGCCAACATTTTCCTTTATCCTTAGCCGTTAGAGGCGTTGGATTATCTTGTTACTTTGGGTAATGCGATGCTTCCCCTGAGTTTTCACTCTATAGGTGAGTTGGGGATTAAAGAAATAGACACGACTTCTGCGAGATCTTGGTCCGAAGGTTGATTAGAGGTGCCATGTTAACTTGATCATGAGAAGGATCCTATCAAGGATAATACTTCTTTAAAATCTATCGTTGATCGGCATCATGAGTAAGTTATCTGAAGTCATAAGGTGATATGCTCTGTTTGAATAGACTGTTTCTATCACAAACGGTCCTTCTCATTTGGGTTGAAATTTGCCTTTGGTTTTGTGCGTCATGATCATCGGTCGTCTGACGGCTAAAACCAAATCTCCTTTCTAGAAGACTCTTTGCTTAACCTTCTTATTGAAGGCTTTCGAGATCCGGGCTTGATACAACTCAATGTGTTGCTGAGCTTGTAACTGCTTCTCATCTAGGGCTTAGAGCTCTTAGAGTCGTAGCCGATCATTGTCTTCTGTTGTCATCTTAGTCATCAAAGTGATTCATAATGACGGCATCTGGATTTCTAACGGTATGACTGTTTCGCACCCATATACCAGGAAAAAAGGTGTATTAGCTGTCGGGGTCCGAACTGTGGTTCGGTGGGCCCAAAGACATTCACTAAGCTTCTTATTCTAGTCTCATTTATTTGATGAAATGAATTTTTGAGTAGCTTAATATTATCTTATTGAATGCTTCCACCAAGCCATTAGCGTAGGGTTATAAGCAGTTGATGCCACATTCTGAATCTGGTATCCGTCACAGAATCGATGGAATACCTGGCTTGCAAATTGGGGACCGTTATCATGAATGATTCGCCTAGGGACACCAAATCGATGGATGACATGGTGTTTGATAAATTAACCACATTAGAAGTTTTAACTTCCACGAGCAGTATAGCCTCTGCCTACTTTGAAAAGTAATCGGTTATTGCTAAGATAAACCACTGACCTTTTGTTGAGGAAGGGCTGATTGCCCTATGACATCGATTCCCCATGCTTCAAATGGCCATGAAACAACAGTTGGATGGAGCAACTCTAGAGGTTGATGTATGAAGTCCGCATGGATTTGGCAGGCCTTACACCTTCGTGCATATTGAATGGCATTGGCTATCATGGTTGGCCAATAATACCCAAGACTGTGTAATCGGTCCTTGAGTTTTAGACCTGGCTGATGAGCTCCACATATGCCATCATCTTCTTTGAGCACTTCCTGTGCCTCTAAATTAGAAAGGCAACGGAGGAGGATACCGTCGTATGAATGATGGTATAGTGTCTTCAGTGTTGGATCATAGTAAAAACGGAGAGACCTTCGTCTGATAGATGCTGCTTCTTTAGGGTCGTCCGGTAGCAAACCATGCATAGCATAATCGATGAGGGAAAATCACCAATCTCTCGGTTCAAGATCCGTCGAGATGTCATAGGCCTCTTTGGTTCTCAACATATGTTTAGAGCAAATAAGGTGTCGAGTCGCCACGGTAAGGTGGTACTTCGTGTCGATTGGTAAAGCTAACGTTACCGCTAGTGCAGCTAGAGCATCGGCCCTAGTATTCCGAGATCGGGACACATGACTGATATAAAAGCCATCAAATGAGCTAGCCCTTTTGGTGACTGCATGATAATAAGGTACCAAATCTCCGTGACGGACCTCATATTCTCCTTTAACCTGATTAATAATCGGTTTTGAATCATCATAGGCTTCAAGGTAGCGTACCCCCATTTCGTGAGCGAGCTAAAGACCAATGAGTAGAGCATTGTATTCTGCCACATTTTTGGAGCATGATTCTATAAGAGAAAATGCCCTAGAAAAGACATGATTTTGTGGTGAGATAAACACAACCCCCACACCGGTAATAATCTTGCCTTTAGGGCCTATTCGTGATGCTCCATCGAAGAACATCTGTAAAACTTCATCCTCTGAAGTTATATTAGATTCGAAGACTTCATCTGGAATGTCTTCATGAAGTTTTGAGCTTTCCGGAACCGGATGAGCAGCCAAGAATTCTGCAAGTGCCTGGCCTTTAACCGCCTTCTGAGGGACAAAGAGCATATCGTACTGAGACAAAAGAAGGGCCCATTTAGCTAATCTAGAATTCAGTGATCCTGGTTTCGTCATGAGGAGATGCAAAGGATTCATTCTGTAAATGACATGTATGGTTTGACCGACCAAATAATGTCATGTCTTCTGAATAGCAAAGACAAGAGCTAAGCATTACTTCTCAATAGGTTTATAGCGAGATTTCTCCCCTATCAGAGTCCTACTCAGATAATAAATAGCTTGCTCGTGACCATTATCGTCTTTTTGAGCAAGCAGAGCACCAAGAGAATGGTCCATAGCTTTCACATAAAGCAGGAATGATTTTCCTGATGTAGGAGCTACTAAGACTGGAGGTTTTGTGAGATATCTTTTGATATCTTCATAAGCTTCTTGACAGGCTTGATCCCATACAAAAGAAACACCCTTTTTCATGAGTCGGTGAACGGTTGACAACAGCCTAAGAGATTTGCGATTAATCTTCTGATATAAGCCAGTCTACCTTGCAGGCCTCTAAGTTCTTTGAGATACTTAGATGGATGCATGCTCTGAATGGCTTTGACTTTGTCTGAGTCAAGATGAATTCCTTTTGATGTAATAATAAATCCAAGGAACTTGCCACTCGAAACCCCCAAGAAGGATTTTGTGGGATTCATCTTCAGTTGATGAGCCCGCATTATGTCGAACATCGTTCGCAAGTCGCGAAGATGGCCATTCTTATCGCGGCTTTTGACAGCAATGTCATTGACATAACATTCTACTGTTTTTCGGAGATGATCACAGAAAATTATACTCATTACCCGCTGATAAGTTGCTCCTGTGTTCTTTAACCCGAAGGGCATTACGGTATAGCAGTATACCGCCAACGGTGTCCAGAATGAAGTATGCTTTTCATCCTCTGGATATATCTTAATTTGATTATACCCTGAAAAGCCGTTCATGAAAGACATTCTTTCGAATCCGCAGGTATTGTCAATCATGACATCGGTGATGGGCAATGGGAATTCGTCTTTAGGACAGGCTGTATTAAGATCGCTGTAGTCAATACAGATCTGAATTTTTTCATTCTTCTTAAGAACCGGGACGATGTTAGCAACCTAATCTGTATGTTGTTCCTCCCATATGAAGCCACATGCAATGAGTTTTTGAACTTCAGCTTCAATAGCTTCCATAATGTTCGGGCGAAATCGGCGTTGTTGTTGGTTGACTGGCTTGGCGTCAGGCCTAATGTTCAGACGATGCATGGCTACTTGTGGATCAAGTCCGGGCATATCCCCATAGTTCCATGCGAAGACATCGATATATTCTCTTACGAGTACTATCAATTCTTCTTTTTCCGTAAGTGATAAGCTTTCACTTATAAAGATGGGCTTAGGGTGATCTTGACTACACAAGTTAACCTGGATCACCTTGTCTTCAGTAGGTGGTTCGCGTTGTTCGAATCGCTTTTCATACTGGAGATCCAATTACTGAGCCTATGGTTGCTCATCAGTAGCTTCCGCTAGCTCCAATTGGCTCTTAAAGTCATATTAACGGTGAGATTCCCAAACATCGTTCCATACTGACATCTGAGTCCCATTCGGAGGAAGAGGCAGAGTGTGATGGGATCGGTTTATCATCTTTGGACTGAACCGTTGCTGGTGATATAGGTGTAACGTATCCCAACTCCCTGCGTATGTTATCATAGTAATTTGCCGGTTTCCCTCTGGGCACAGAGTTGCGCAGAAAATCACGTCTTCCTTTTTGAAATTCAGGCCCTTCCCATGCTGCAGATTGTATCCCATTTTCCTCATCATACGCTGCGCTGATCATGCATAATGGAAAAATTATGGGGTGTCTGAGTCTGAACTTGAATTCGCGGCTGTAGACCTTTGCAGTTGGACTTTACCAAATATTATTGGTAATTGACCCTATTTGGATGGAGGAACCACTAAAATGGATCCTTCTATAGATTCCACGGATGTACTTGATGCACTTGGTTCATGTAAGGACATGTGCAGAGAGCTATCCATAACGGATCCAAATAATTCGACACTCACAAGATAATCAAAGGAAATATTGTCATTAATTACCCATTCGCCCTCATCTTCAGAAGGAGAGTTACATTGGGGATTATTAAAACATGCTATAATTGGTTCACCGACCAAAATGACTGGCATGTCTGCTTCAGACTCTGAATCTGCCTCATTGCCACTATCATCGTCGTCAGGCAATGATTCTTTTGACGTTTCACCAACCTCTTGATATAGGAGAGCATCAGTAAAGTAGTTTTCCACCCCTTTGAATAGTTGCTTCTCAGTGAAGACAGTTCGTACTGTTGCATCATCTTCAACATATTTGAAGCACTGGTGCAAAGTGGAAGGGACAATCCAATTAGCGTGGATCCAAGGTCTCCCTAGTAATAAGTTGTATGGCGTGTCAGCGTCAATGACACAGCACTTCACCTCCGACTTCAGGCTCCCTATTCGGCAACGGAGTCAAATTTTTTCAAGTGGATGACTACTCCCTGCATTAAAATCTATATTGTTGTAGTGGTTGCAGACAACCAATACAGTGGTATGCTAAGGAAGTAGAGGATCCTTTTGGGGATGATACTGAGTGCAGACCTTGGGTCAACCTGTACCCTTTCAATGCATGTCGAACCGATATATCCGGTGTAGTACAAAGGTCGATCGTGCTTGTTATCCTTGAGAAGCATATCCTTCGCTGTGAAAGTAATAGCAGGTACCTTTGGCTGCACATGATGGCATCAGGGCAAGAGGGCCGAGTGTCGCCCATAGGGATTTCTGGCATATATGTCATGAATGATTCTGAGTTAGCCAGTGCATCCCAAGTGTTTCTCTTGTCTCTTTCGAGAGATGAAGGAGCACGCGTATGGTGATACGAGCTGGGATATTAGCCAACTGGGCCAATATGTCAAAACGAAAGGGCATGTTAAGCCCTGGGCCTGAAGGCTTCTTCAGGACATGGTCAAACCGTATTTCTTTCTGCTTCTCTTTTCCCGTCGTCAGGAGCAGAGTCGGGGTGGATATTTGTACTGACATCGTCTGCTGTTGTGTCTCGTCAGTAGCTTTCTCATACTTTTTTAAGTATGATTTTTCGGATCGAGTACCTGTCGGCTGAGGTACATCAGCCTGCACCATGCAAGCGTGCTTTTTTCCTTCAGAATTGCTAAGAGAAGCTGACGTGAGGTTACCATCATCTGGAAAAATAGAGATAACATTATAAGATTTGCTCTTTGACTTGGACTTCTTTGAATCTCATTGTTCATCTTGGGCAAGGTCTGGGTGTATCCACATGATTTCCCCTGCTTCCAATGTCAAGAGAATAAGGCCCTTACTCTCTTGAGTTTTGGCTGAAAGATGCTTTACTTCTAGCCGCGCTTCAGGGATCGGGAAGGTCCCATCAGGTATTGTGACTTTTGGGGTTTTGTCGAACTCGAGGGTCACCATGTTTGTAGTGACTTTCTTTTGCTCTGATTTTAGAATCAGAACTCCGGCGTCGACTAAAGCTTGAATTTTGTCCTTGAGGACAAAACACTTATCAGTAGGATGATAAACCATCCTATGGAAGAAGTAATAGTTGGGATCGTTCGTGCCTCCTGCTTTATTAGGGCGCCGAACATCCGGTAGCTTCAATTTATTCCCTTTGTGGAGTAAATGAAATATTGCGACCACCTGTCCGTCTTTGAAGGAGTACTGTTTCACTTAGACTCCTGATTATTGAAGCCGCTCTTCTTGGCCTTCGAATGAACATCCCCTGACAATTCAATGGACATAGTCTCTTTCTCTTTGGCTTGGAAAGACTATGCCATGTCTCTGCGCTCTTTATTATTCATAGCCCATTAGCTTTTAGGGGGTAGATGGTTCGAACTTCTTAGCTGACTTTTCGGCTATCTCAGCTTGTTCGACTAGTTCCTTCTAGGTATGAGCTTTAACAGCCTCCATACGAATTTCCACTTCATCGAGGAAGTTATGCCTGCATGTCTGCAAGAGCATGGGTAATGGCATCCCTGCTGGGCACATCAGAGACCAGTTTCTGAACCGTTCAATGTAGTAGCGGACAGATTCGCCCTTCTTCTGTACAGTAGAGAGGAGTTTGTCAATGGTTACCTCAGTATTATCCTCGTAGAAACGAGAAAGAAATTGAGTTTCTAGGTCGATCCAGGAATTGATAGAGCCCGGAGGTAGGTATCGGAACCAGTCAAATGCTTACCCCTTCAGGGTGCCAATGAACAGTCTGGACATAATAGCATCATTGTCTATAACGTTACCGGTCTGAGACCGAAAGTAGTAGATGTGCTGGTTCGGCTAGCTCTTAACATCATACGTATGTAACGTTGGTGGCTTGAACTTTGGTAGTTATGGTACTGAATCCCATTCCAAAGGGTAAGGACGGACTGCTCCTACCTTCTTTAATTCATCCCTTTGGGTTAGGGATGCGATTTGAGCTTGGATGCCTTTAAGAACTTCAGCATCCATAGAAGAATTTTCTTTTGACTTCTCGGTCTTGGGTTGTTCATCGCTATGATGTTCTTCCTCATTATGGTTACTCCCGGTATCATTGTTATTCCGGTTAGTGAGGAGTTGAGCGAGCATCTGTTGAATGTTGTCTAAGGCTTCTTGCTGGGCCTTGAAGGTTTGCTCTTGGGCTTCCAACCGTCGACGGAGGTCATCCTTGCCGTTGTCAGCCATATTCACCGACACTCTATCTGTTCGTACTGAGCCGACTGTTACCGAAGAGGCATACCCACTGTCTTTGTCCTCCTCATCAGACCATTGGAATAATCCTTTCATTAGTTCTGGTGAGGTTACCGCAGTTGAGGAGGATGGCTGCTCATAACTGTAGGGTATTACGACCCTAGATCTGGTGTTTCAGAAGACACCTTCGTGCACCAAGACTTGGCTTAAGCCCGGACTATAATCCGGATCTAGAGAACTGGAGGGAGGAGAGTTAGCAGTATGCGGCGCTCGTCTGCCCCTATGCGGCTCTCGTCCCATTCCGATCATATTGACGGATGCAGAGGGCAGATCTGGTAGATCTTGCGATACGTTCCTTTTGCGATGCTTCACAGGAGCTTGCACCGATAGTCGATCAAAAATTGACCATCGGTTTGGAGGAGTGGCGGGGATTGGTCCTAGCCGGCAATGGACTGAGTGGACCATCACTGATTGAGTTTTTTTCTGCACACAAAATAAAGTATTTTAGATTTAGAACAAAATGTGCAAGTGCTCAATTCGAATCCGCGGTAGCAGTGGCTATGCGGGTAGTGATCCTCAGGGAGGGACTAGCGATAGAAGCGTTTGTAAGTTATCTCTAAAAATTATTTTCTTTAAGTTAACAAAAAGAATAGTTAAAGTTAAGTTAGGAAGAAGGCGGTAGATTATGAAGATGGAGGATTAGAGATGGTATTTATAATGAGATGAGAAAGAAAGAATTGGGAGATGGTGATTTAATCTACAAAAATAAAAGAAAAGAAAAGAAAAGAAATAAACACTAACCTTAGTTTGGTTGAAGAAAAACGTGAAATCCTAACACTTTCTACCTTGCTTTGGAGGCGTTGAACGCATAAACCATAGGATCGATCTCAGTCCCCTGTTCGCATTATATCATCAAGCTTGGGCAAGTATGAAGTGATACGTACCTTGAGGAGGAGAACATCACCATGAAATATCATTGGCACCCACCAAGATTCGTTATACTTGTGCTTTGGAAATCACTTTCATGCTCATCATAAACCAACAGAGATAAAAATAGAAAAAGAGAAGAAAACAAAAAGGAAAATAAAGCAATGACATAAAAAGAAAAGTTACATTTATTACTTGATACAATGGAAGAGAAGAGAAGCATACATCGGTGTCACTCTCAACATAGCCCTCTCCCTCACTTACATAAAAATTAAAAAAGAAAAGAAAACCTAAACTACAAGAAAGAAGAAAGCCTAAAACCCTAGATTTGGCCCTCTGGCTCTGGACGCTCTTCTCGGTTGCACTGCAGGGGGTATTTATAGGAGCAGAAGAAGGTAGAGTCCCAGTCGAAGTCGTCCACGAAGGCGGTTCCCTGGATATGACTGGATTGCCGCCGAAACGCGGCTTGAGCCGCGTTTCCGCGGCCTTATGGTGGCGGCTGGCCACGCGCTTTGGCGCGTGGCTTCTCCTGGTCCGTCCATCTGGTCGTTTCCTTCTGGAGCTGCATCCTGACTCTTAATCTTTGGATTTGGATATAACTTGGGAATCAAGTTACCTAGATCCCAAATCTTTTATCCACGAATTTGTGATCTTAAATTCTTCTTCTTTGGCTTTTATCCTTATCTGCAAGTTTTTGGGGTTGAATAGAAGTCTATCCTTCCTTCTTCTTTAATATTGCAAATTTGGCCCTTGTGTATTTGCAATTTTGACAATTAATATTTGCACTTTTGCACTTGGGCTTGAATATGGGCTTTTGGGCTTCTTTTAGGCTTTATTTATTATTAAAATAAGAACTCAAGGCCTGCACACAATAAATCATAAAATATTAGTAAATGTGCAGAATAATATGAATAAATATGAAAATGTGATGGTAAATGTCATGATAAAAATGCACTTTTCACTACCAATCACACCCCCACACTTATCTTTTTGCTCGTCCTCGAGTAAAAATCAAAGAAAAAGAAAAAGAAAAGAAAAATTAATCTAACCTAACTCACTTTCGTAGGAATCACGGTTGCACTTAGCATGTGCAACAAGCCGTTAAACCCCTAGGTTACCCTAGACGACGAGTGTTGTCTCGCGAGGGTTTTCAGCGGATTACACCCACAAAATCCATAAAAAGGAAAATATTTGAAATACTTTTGAAAAGACTAAGTAGTCTATAAGTTTTAGGATTATCATTTTTATTCATTCATTAAACTTTAGTCTTTATATAGTAAATTGCTTTCCATTTTAGGTAAGATTTAAAATTGAATTTCTAATATAGTCTTTTTCGTTACCAAAAATCATATGCATCCTTATGAATTTATACTAGAAATTCCTTAACTTGGACTCTCATGCCTCTTTATTATTTATTTATTTATATATACTTTTTTTTTTGATATGTATAACTCATCTAATTTTCTTTCGTGTAAGTATCAAGGCTTCTTGAGGCCCTCATACCTAACTAATTGACTATTAGATGTGTTAGTACATATATAAGTAATTTTTCCTTAATTTCCTTAGGCTTTCTTGTAGGCTGTCTAAAAATCACAAAGACAAGCCACCAAAACGCAGAGATTCAAGATCAAGGCGCGTTGGCTCAACGCCCGCGTCTCCGCATCAAGGCGCGTTGGCTCAACGCCCGCGTCTCAGCATCAAGGCGCGTTGGCTCAACGCCCGCGTCTCCGCATCAAGGCGCGTTGGCTCAACGCCCGCGTCTCAGCAACAAGGTGCCCCCACCTTGGTTGTAACCACCCCGATTATGGCGCCATCCACCGCCCATGTAGCGGGGAAGTTGGCCTTCATCGTGGAGCACTTTTAGGGGCACGATCACCCCCTAAAAACCCTATAAATAGTCCCGTCACTATTGAAGAGGGGCGGATTTTTCAAGAAAAAAAAAAGGAGAGATCATTGACAGAGAGAGAGAGCTCGACTCTTCAAGCCAGCTTGCTGCGTACAAGTTGCTCTTCGCCTACCTTCTCTTTTAGAGTTTTGGTGGACGGGGCTGAGTTACTCCTTCTACCTACCAAGGAGAAGATCCCTCGACGGTACTGACGGTCATCTGGTCAACGGAGAACAAGATTCACTCTCCACCGCCACACGAAGAACCCAGCATTAAACAAAGGGGGAATTCAAGATTCAATATTCTCCCTCCCTTGTAACCGGAAGATTAGCCTGTTGTAATTTTTCATCTGATTCAAGGAAAAGTTGCTCCAGTCTGCTTTTACGGTCTTCCGCGTCCAACAAGAGATGGCGACTCCGCTGGGGACTACGTTTGTCACTGACGAACAAGCCGTGGCGCAGGATGATCTCCTCCGTAGGGGGAAAATGGTCGAGACACTTGTTGTGGAGTTCGACCAAGCGAAGTATGAAGAGTTTCTCTCTTCTGGCTCCAAGAGCCCAAAGACCCGCGTCTGTCGCAGGGTCTCGGCGGGGAATGGCCCCGAAGCCCGACCTGAAGCTCTCTTGGGCGCCGCTGCTGTTGCCCACTGTGCCCAGGCCCGCGCGATCCCAAGCACAGTTGCTGTTGCGACCAACTCCGGCGCACAGAAAACCCGCGTCAGCGTCTCTCAGGAGACCCGCGTGGTTAAACTCCCTGATGTTCAACATCAGGATGTTGTTGGTTTCTCTCCACCTCCTCGACGCAACCGGAATGCTGAGCGTCGACAGAGGAGACGTGCGCGTCAACTGCAAGTTGGAACCGTTGGTTGTCCAACTGAAGCTGGACGCGACGTACAGTCTCGCGCCTTGCCCGCGTCACGTCCAGTACGTGAAATCCGCGTTTGGCGGCCCAAGCGCGCAACTCCTCAAGTTGAGTCCTCTGAAGACCAGCTTACCAAACGCCAAAGCGAAGCTTTTGCGTCTCGTCAAACGCAGGAAGCACGCACCCAGAGACGAGGCGCCCTGCAGCCCATTCTCTCTCACGCGGCTCAGCCCGGACGCACCAGGCAGCAACGCGATACTCGCGTCTCATCTCAACAGAGACGCCAGACGCGCGTTCCACAGTCACGACGCGGAAACCGCGTCCCTGAAGTCTGCGTCCATTCTGCACAGCACATGGATGCCTCCCGTCTTCGACGTTGTGAGGCTAGTCTCTTTGATCCCTCTTCCATGGATTTGAGGGATTATCTGACAAAGAAAAGAAGTGCCCACCAGGTCACTTCATCTTGCTGCTGCCAACGACTTATCTCCATGCTTGCGGAGTGCCGTTGCGGGTCGAGTGTGCACCAGCAGTCCTTAGCTGGACAACTGACCTCGATTCCCCCGTCAGCCAAAAGAAGGCGCTCCCATAGAAGGAGAGTCTTCTCTGACATTGAATACCCGGAGCTTACTGCGAACATGACAAGCAGGAGCAAGGGGAAACAACTTGCAGTCAGCTCAGACGAGTCCGAGTCTGACTCTGAACCGGAAGGGGTGTATCGACACACTCGCACCCGGACGGGGGCCATTTCCCCAATTGACTATAATGCCTTAGCCCACGGCATTAGAGCGAATGATTCCCACTCCGCCGTAGCGGAATCAGGGGCTTCGAACTCTTCCGTCGAGAAGGAGACCTCTGCCTACATGACAGGCACTCCTGAGGAGACGGCAAGACGTATAGAGCAGGTCCAGAAAGCACAAATGGACATGATTATTTCTCAGCAGGCGTCGATTGACTCCCTCAAGCAGGCGATTACACAACTGCTGGAAGACAGGAGGAAATCTCCTCCTAGGAGGTCAAAGGGCAAAGGGAGAAAGGGAGAAGGCTCATCTTCCGAACCTTCTGAGGAGGCGCGACGATCTACTTCAAATTCGTCCAAATCTTCGTCGCACGACCCAGAAAAGGCTCATACTAAAAGAATGAGTCAACTGGAGCAACGCCTCAATGCCCTTGCCAGTCGCAAAGACCTCCAAGAAGTTGGAGTGGTTCGGCCCTATCCAACTGAGTGGGATCTAGTCCCGTACCCTCCTAAGTTCAAGGCTCCAACCCTCCAAGCCTTCGATGGGAAGGGGTCCCCTAATCAGCACATCTACTACTTCAAATCCCAAACCGGGAATGTAGTAGATAATGACGCCATCCTGGCGCGACTATTCATCGGCACCCTGAAAGGGTTGGCCTTTGAGTGGTTCATGAAACTCCCGGAAGGTTCTATTAAGAACTGGGGCGACTTGGAGAAGCTGTTCTTAACACGCTTCTTCGAAGATGACTCCGAGGTCACAATGCCCACCCTGTTGGCTACGAGACAGCGAAAGGGAGAGTCCGTCAAATCTTTCGTGGAAAGATTTCGGAACGTGGCACTCCGGTGTCCAAGCGGTATGACCCAGGCCACCCTGGTGGAAACATGCCACCATAACCTCCAAACCTCACTCCTTGCTCAAATAGGAGTTGCTGAAAGCCGCACCTGGAAACAATTAGTCCAACAAGGTGAACAGGCTGAGGAGATTGTTGCCCGCGTCAGGGCAGAAGAAGGCAAGCCTAGGACGGAAAGGTCGACTAGGCGAGCGCCAGACACCTCCCTCCAGACGAAGCGGAAGGATAATTTGGCAACAGAGACCAAATCTCCCGCCAAACCTCAAACAGGCAAGGCGAGTGGCTCTTCAAGCCAACCCCGCGCCAACAAGCAGTATTCCTTCAAGGAGGAACATGTCGATTCGCTCTTCAAGCTACTCAACAAGAGCAATCGACTGAAGATCCCTGAAATTAGGCGCCCGGAGGAAGTCGGCAAGACCGACAATCCCAACTACTGCATGTACCACAGGATGTTGGGACACCCTACCAAAAGCTGCTACGTCTTCAAGGACATCCTTCAGGCTTTGATTGACGCGGAGGTGCTAAAGCTCCGACCAGAGCAGAAGAAGGTCACGGCTAACGTGACGTCGGTTCTCCAGTTCGGGAGACAACCTCCAACGCCTGCGGGGGTAACTCCTATTCCAAGGGGAGAATTAAGAGTGGTCAACACAGACCCTCACCAGCAGCAGGAGAAAGGCTTGGTACCCGTCCCTACGCCTCAAGGGGAAATTATGTGGGTCCACCCCGACCTAGTGGACAACCAGCAGTGGACTACTGTAACCAACAGGAAGTCCAAAGGCAAGGCAAAAGCTTCGTCCTGCCATGTGGTATGTGCTTCCTCCCGAGAAGGAGGATGATGTTCCCTCACTGACTGATTCAGAAGAGGAAACCATAGTCTTGGCCGCAGAGCCCAACCAACCAATGACGGGGACTCGTTCAGGACAGCCCTACTTGAAGCAGTACGGCGAAGTGGCGGCAAACCCTCCACAACCGGCTGCAGAGCCAACTAGGCCCTCCACGAAGCCACCTGTGGAGAAGCAGAAGGAGACTCGATTCTCTCGAGCCCTTCAAAGAGGCATCGCGAAAGGGTCTTCGGCACCTTACCGCTTTGATGTCCTGGCTCAGCTGGCCAATATACCGGCACGCATTACCTTGTATGAACTTCTTAGACTATCAAAGTCGACCAGGGAAGCTCTGCAAGAAGCTCTGGCAAATGCTGAGGTCTTCATGACCCAGGTGCCGAAGGAAGAAGATGTAGAGGATTGCCTCCACACCTCCCAGAATACCCCCTGCATCACCTTCACGGCAGATGATATGCAGGTCAAAGGGAAGCATGATCGACCCCTGTACTTCACAGGTTATATCGGATCATCTGAGGTGAACCGCATTCAGGTAGATCCAGGGTCCGCATTGAGCATCATGCCTCGCCGAGTCATGCAACACCTCGGCATCCCTACTCACCGTCTGAGCCCTACACAGACGACCATCTACGGGTTCAATGCCAATGGCACCCGTCCGATGGGGAAAATCAAGCTCAAGTGCCAGATTGGGAGCCTCAAGTCGGAGGTGACGTGCTACGTCATCGATGCCGACACTTCCTACAATCTGCTGCTGGGACGACCATGGATTCACCGCAACTCCATCGTTCCCTCCACTCTTCACCAAGTCATGAAATACATTGACGCGAGTGGGAAAGTGCAAACGTTGGTTGCCGAAAGGTATCCGTTTAAGGGGGTCGAAAATTATTTCACAGACTCCCTCCTATATCAGGATCCGGTGGATGAAACCCCGCAACTGGAGGTGCCAGACTCTGGTAATGAGGCCGACACTGAGACCGAGCAAGAAGAGTGCTTGTGGAAGTTGGAACCACTTGTAAAGAGCACTAATAAGCTCGATGTTGATAATACCACCGACGATGCAGGCGGCTGGTATATTAATGAGAATTTAGACTTTGAGTACTTCTCTGCGTGTGCATCCGATTCAATACCATCGGATACTAGTACCGACGTAGACGATGACATCTGGTCGGCAATGGATGCTTTGACATCATTGCATGTACCAGTAAAATCATCTTTCGGGACATACCAGGATAATGGTGATGCGCAGGAATCTATATTCATGGTTCCGACAAGACGAAAAGGCCAAAAACCAATCCTGTTTGGGCGAATGACGACTGAACCAACGCCCCGCGAAGAATCAGAAAGTGAGGAGGAATCCCCTCAGCTCAGTCATTATGAACCAAAAACGCTCAAAATGATGAAATGCATGGGGTATGACCTAACCAACAGACCCGGGTTGAACTTCGGCAAAGGAAGAAGAACGCTACTTCGCTCCTTTGTGCCGAAAGGGAAGGCCCCCGATTATTATCATCGGACGCACAGGGGGTTGGGCTATGTATCAACTCCGGTCCCATCAGCCTCCGATTCTCAAGAATCGTCGAGCAACGATTACTCTTCAGACACATCATCTTGGGAGTCAGATGTCAGTGTCGGCAACATCTTCAAGGAACTTTCAGTGAACATGGTTTCGACAAGCCACACGGAAGATGGAAATGAAGAAATGATCCAATCTGATACAGATCCTTGGATCAAACATTTAAATGCTCTTTGGGATACCCGCTTTGAACAGCGTGAGCCACCCACAGAAGACAAGGTTGTTCAGATCAACCTAGGAGATGAGGCTAACCCTAAGCCCATCTTCGTAAGTGACGGCCTGTCACCTTCAGAGAAGAAGGATCTAATATCTCTTGTACAAGAGTATATAGACGTCTTCGCCTGGAATTATGAGGACATGCCAGGACTTGATCCTCAAGTGGCCATGCACCGCCTCAACATCAATCCGGACGTAAAACCTGTCAAACAACAGCAGCGACGGTTTCGCCCAGAAATAATGGAGGCAATTCAATCAGAAGTCAGAAAACTCATTGATTCTGGCTTCATCAGAGAAGAACAGCATCCCGACTGGGTGGCCAACATCGTCCCCGTTTCCAAGAAGAACGGGAAGATCAGGATCTGCATCGACTTCCGTGATCTAAACGAGGCCTGCCCCAAGGACGAATTCCCATTGCCAATCACAGATGTCATGATTGACAATACTTGTGGATTCGAACGAATGTCCTTCATGGACGGATTCTCAGGATACAATCAAATCAAAATGTATCCTGATGACGAAAAGCATACTTCCTTCAGGACACCCCTAGGAGTGTATTGCTACACCGTCATGCCCTTCGGACTGAAGAATGCAGGGGCAACATATCAAAGGGCCATGAATGTCATTTTCCATCAGCAAATACGCAAAACGGTGGAATGTTATGTTGATGACATCGCGGTAAAAAGCCGCGCTAAAGGCGATCACGTAGCAGACCTGAAGGTGGTCTTTGACATCATGCGGGCTCATCAATCGAAGATGAATCCCACAAAGTCCTTCCTGGGGGTAGCCAGTGGCAAATTCCTAGGATTTGTTGTGACTTCCACAGGAATCCATTTGGACCCGGAAAAGATCCGCGCTATCCAGGAGATGCAACCCCCGAAAAGCCTCAAGGAGCTCAGAGGGATTACAAGGACGATTGGCGTACATCCGCAGGTTCATCTCAAACCTTTCCGGAAGATGCCAACCCTTCGCTAAGCTGATGAAGAAGGGTATCTCATTCATTTGGGATGACGCTTGCCAACAAGCGTTCGAGGAAATCAAGCAATACCTCACCCAACCACCAGTCCTTGCAGCTCCAGTATCCGGAAAGCCGTTTCTGGTGTACGTCCGAGCGATGGATCATTCTTTGGGAGCTCTACTAGCTCAGAATGACGATCAGGGACATGAGCAAGCAATCTACTATCTAAGTAGAACAATGATCGGAGCCGAACATCGGTATAACCCGATCGAGAAGGAATGTTTGGCACTGGTGTTCGCTATCCAGAAAATGCGACACTATCTGGTAGGCCAAACTATAAACGTCATATCAAAAGTCAACCCTCTGAGGTTACTTATGACTAAACCTTCATCGCTAAATGGCCGACTGGCAAAATGGGCCATATTGCTATCACAATATGAAATGCATTTTCTGCCACAAAAGGCTATTAAGGGACAAGCGGTGGCGGACTTCTTAGCTGAACACCCAGATCCGAGGGCAGTCAAACTCTACGAGGATCTCCCAGACGAAGTGGCCGAAGTCTACCTGACTCAGACATCGTTCGAAAGTCAAGTGTGGCAACTTTTCTTCGACGGTGCATCAAGGACAAACCCCAAGGGACACGTAGTGGCGGGGGTAGGAGTAGTACTTGTCTCCCCACAAAATTATGTGATCCCCCGAGCTGTCTCACTGACCGAGCCTTGTTCCAATAATGTGGCGGAATACAACGCTCTTTTGATTGGGATGCAATTCGCCGATGAGATTGGCGTTAAAAATCTCGAGGCATACGGTGACTCTAAACTTATCGTCAGCCAAGTTCGCGGGGAGTACGAAGTCAGACATGAAGACTTGGTACCCTATTACAATGCAACTGTCCGCATGGCCGAGGGATTTACAAGCTTCTACATCGACCATGTACCACGCAGGCAAAATGCGCACGCCGATGCACTCGCATCCCTGGCTGCCTCCCTAGCTCTTCCAGCTGGAGCAATGGAGAAGATATTCGTCTACAGCCACGACCTGTATTGCCCGAGAAATGCTCTCGAGGATTATCAGGAGTCAATGGGAGGTCGTCACCGCGAAGAAGCACTTGAAGCATCAACCGGTCCAGAGCTTAAAGACTGGCGATTCCCCTATATAGACTACGTCTTACACGACATCCTGCCTGAAGACACCAAAGAGGCGGCTGCCATTCGAAGGAAAGCCCCCAAATTCTATTATAATGCGATTACGCGAACATTGTATCGTCGATCACATGACGGGATCTTGCTCCGGTGCCTCTCACCAAAAGAGGCTCAAGAGGTATTGAAAGAAGCCCACGACGGCATGTGTGGAGCCCATCAACCTGGCCCAAAACTGGCACATCGACTCCAAAGATTGGGTTACTACTGGCCCAAGATGATTGCCGATGCCGTCACTTATGCCAAGAGATGTCACGCCTGCCAAGTGCACGGCGATTTCATCCATCAAGCACCAGGGTACCTCCACTCTACGGCCTCTACCTGGCCATTCGAAATGTGGGGCATGGACGTGGTTGGTCCTATCAGCCCACCATCGTCAAAAGGACATCGGTTCATTTTGGCAATAACCGATTACTTCTCCAAATGGGCCGAAGCCATCCCTTTGAAGGAGGTCAAGTCGTCGAACGTGATCAAGTTCGTGAAACATCACGTTATTTACCGTTTCGGCGTACCTCGGCGAATTGTCCATGACAATGGACCCCAGTTCATCAGCCAGGCTTTCCAGAGATTCTGCGCTAAGTTCAGAATCCAGAGTGTATCCTCAACGGCATACTATCCTGCCGCTAATGGCCTCGCAGAAGCTTTCAACAAGACTATTGGCAAGCTTCTCAAAAAGTTCGTCTCGAAAAGTCAACGAGACTGGGACGACAAGTTGGGTGAATGCTTATGGGCTTACCGCACAACTGTGCGAACCCCGACTAAGGCCACGCCGTTTTCCTTGGTATACGGATGTGAAGCCGTGCTTCCCCTGGAGATCCAAATTCCATCTCTACGCGTCGCCTTGACAGCGGAGATGACGACAGAGGAGAAGCATCGACAGCGACTCCAGGAACTGGAGGCCTTAGACGACAAGCGTCTGCAAGCCCAACAGCAAATCGAGCTCTACCAGGCTCGAATACCAGAGCCTTCAACAAGAAAGTTAAAGTGCGAACTTTCAAGAAAGGCGACCTAGTCTTAGCCGTCAGAAGACCCATGGTAATGACGCACAAGACAAAAGGAAAATTCCAACCCAAATGGGAAGGACCATTTGTAGTAGAGTCAGTCTACTCAAATGGATCATATCGCCTCATAAACTCGAATGGCGATACACTCATGATGCCTATTAACGGCAGGTTCCTGAAGAAGTACTATCCCTAGATGGTATCCTTCCGCCGATCAAGTTAAAAGTACACCTCTGATCAAAAGATCCGACGCCTCCGACGGCTAAGGATAGAGGAAAATGTTGGCTTTTAAGCCCAACATCAGTCTTCGACAACTCATCATGCTGAGGGGAATAGCATGGCTAGCCCAACTCAAACGGTAGTTGGTAAAGGCACCTCAAATCCGTTGATAGCTGAGGGTTTGCTAAAAATCCTAAGTGGACTTGGCTCCACTCTTTCCTCCAAAATCTCCTACCAATTCTCATCCACAGAATGGTAGGTCTACAAAAATACAACCATTACTAAGTTAACACTATACCTCTGGTAATGGAAACTTTTCAATATTCCTTGTCGAGTACAAATTTTGCTTGTCAACTCTACACGGAGTACCAAATTTTCAATTTGCCAAGTTAACACTACACCTCTGGCACTTCAAATTTTCACTTGTCAATTCTCACCAATAGAATGACAGGTCCTCAAAATTGCTCTTATCATGAGTCAATCTTTGTCAAGTTAACATCACACCTCTGACAAATTGCTGTTAAAGTTCAACACCACACCTCTAAACAGTAATCAAGTTTCTGCCAGGTTTAATATTACACCTCTGACAGTCACTCTTCTTCAGACTTCCATATCGAAGCTGAAATGAATGATGCTAAGTTAACACCACACCTCTAGCATCCAAGTCATTGCTAAGTTCAACAACACACCTATAGCCATGACTTTCCCTCGGACTTCCTTATCCAAGCCGAGATGACCAATGCTAAGTTCAACATTACACCTCTAGCATTCCCTCATTGTCAAGTTAAACATTACACCTATGACAGTGACACTTCTGAGTTAAGTTAATATCACACCTCTGACTCACATCCTTGTCAAGTTAACATTACACTTCTGACAAGACCACTTTCAACCCGTTAAGTTAATATCACACCTCTGACGGTAACAAACTTTCCTAGATTCTCCACGAGTCTAGTCCCACTTGTTATTCTCTTCAGCAGAATAACAAGTCTACCTAAAAACATTGTTAGGTTAATACTACACCATCAACAGTGTTCCCCTCAAATCCCCAGTTGAGCTCAATCAATTTAATCCCAAACACTTGATAAAAGTTCACCCTCCCTGGGGTACCAATTCTACTTGTCGCTTTCTCTTATAAAGTGGCAGGTCCACCAAAAATTATTTCATCTCTGTCAAGTTAATATTACACCTCTGACAGTACTGTGAAAGTTCCTGAAATAGGATCTCTTCCTCCACAAAGTTTGACTTATTAAAGTTACCATCATAATTTTAACAAAGTCAGAGATTCTTTGCTTCTATAGGTCTAAGACAAAAAGTTCAAGACAAGGAAAGAGGCGAAAAGAAAAGTGTCGCTTTTATTTATTTCCAAATAGATGAAAGTGATACAAAACGCTCTCTTATACAATAAGATGGAGTGTTGCAGTAAAACGCTCTCTTATACAATAAGATTGAGTGTTACAATTAAGGAGTACAAAGAAGTCCCTCTCTCTCTCTTAGAGGTTGCACTCGCTCCTCATAAGCCGCGTCTGATTCCAAGTGTGCGATGTTTTGTGGCTACAATAGAAGCTGGTTACACCACGATGCATGATGTAAACATCGAAAGCGCCCTAGCTGACTAAGCTAAGAGCAATGGTGTTCTTGAGGTCTGGTGGCAACAGAAAGTCCTGCAACCCTTCGTTCAGGGGCGTCCCTTTCCCTAGCAGGCCATCCAACGGACATAGACTGTCCTTGATGTCACTTCTGGGGTGGGAGAGGAAGAGGATCTTGTCCGCCACCGCAACCGCCGGAACCCTCATCGCCGTAATGCATAGCCTGACCATCTCTTGCCAGCAGGCATGAATGGCGAAGCAGATCTGAAGAGACCTTGGCGAGGGTTGGGTCCTCGTCAGAGATGTAATATACTCTCTTATAGGTGACGAGGACCATAATATACTCTCTTATAGGTGAACATCGAACAAGTTCGCCGGCCAAAGCATCCTTCCAGGGGCCCAGCAAACCAGCAAGCCTACCTGTAAGGAATGAAACAAAAGGAATCAGAACAATCTGCAACTTAGCATGCTGCAACAGAGAAAAACTAATTCACAAATGCAGACTGCAGACGCGGGAATGATCCACGCAGTCAGCCAAGCAGACGCGGGAATGATCCACGCAGTCAGCCAAGCAGACGCGGGAATGACCCGCGCGGTGAGCCAAACTGCTGCGTCAGCAGAGACAAACGCGAATCAAAACGCGGTCTCATTCCACGCCCAAGTCGAAAGCACAGACGCCTAAAAGGCACAGACGCCGAAAGTTGCCATCTCCTTGTTGAGTGAACAAGAGTTGCAAGACTCGGGTCTGAAACCCTTTTTGGGAATTCGCCAAGGCAATAGCCATAAAACGCGCCAAGACAGTGGCTTTGAAACGCAAGCTTTGTGAACAAAGCCAGCGCCAAGTGCCAAAGACCCCTGCACTCGCGTCCAGAGAAGTTTAAATCTGTGGCGCAAATTCCAGAAGGAATGCACCAACACAGACTTCGTGAGGGGGTCCAGATAATGGTGATGCCAAGGTGCAGGCCGTGGTAGATTAAAATATCATGGCTAATTGCGACGGCGTACCAACAGAGGCCTCTACCAAGAGTCGGGCTCTCTGCATCCAAACGCGGACGTGCAAGATGATCAGAGAGACACTCTGCCCCGAAGAGACCAAACAGGAGCATACAAGCCCTAGGTCATCTTCATCCACAGAGCCATCCTCATCCATGGAGACAATACTCTGAAGAAGATGAAGGTTCTCAGAGCGCTCGCTCTCAAAAAGAAAACAGTCCAAAGATTGGATTGAAGGAAGAGGGTTAGCCCTATTTATAGGCAGACCCTAATAACTGCTATTAATGGTGCATCAAACAGAACCGTCGCGCACGACTGTCAAAGCCCAATAGAGGACTGACGCGTGGAGCGTCGCTTTGGGAATCGTCGCAGACACCGGTTTCCAACCGCCAGCGCCGGTTTTGCATTAAAGAGCGTTAAAATGCCCAAGTCAAATAAAAAATTGACGCGTGGACAACCGCCTTGGAAAACAACGGATGACCCGGTTTCCCAAACGTCGGTGAAGACTTGACGTCCAATCGTCAGTGAAGACTTGACGGTCAAAGATCTCACAAAATCTTTAAGTCAGGCTGCATCAAACGCAGACAGCAAAGTCGCGTCCGGCTGCATTAAACGCAGATGGGAAAGCCGCGTCTAAGAATCAAATTAAAAGGCATTCACCCGTGCTTTAAAGAGCGTCCACGTGACTCAAAATCGCGTCCTTTCAGCAAACAATGCTGCGTCCCTCGCGTCTGCCCTATTTGCGTCTTACTCAGCGAGACCAATTCGAGGTTCACTCTGTGATTGACGCTGCGTCTCATCAAAAGGACTTAGTGAAATCTAAGTTCCTATGGAATGATGACCGCGTCTCACCCTGTGATTGACGCCGCGTCTCAGCAAAAGGACTTAGTTCTATCTAAGCTCCTACGGAATGCTGACCGCGTTTCACTCTGTGGATCAGTGCCGCGTCTCATCAGGAAGTCGCGTCTCATTGAAAGAACTTGGTCTCGCCTAAGTTCAATCTTCACAACCAGTGATCAAGAAGTTGGATTCATCCACAGATAAACAAAGAAGATGGAACAAAAAAATGTCCTTTTTATATCAAAAGTGGATGCAAACACTCTGATAAACAGAGTGTCCTTTTCTTTACAAAAAAAAAAAAAGAAAAGAAGGCTAAATGTCCTGGCTCGCCAAGGAACGGATTCGCTCCCTGAGATGATGCATCTTGATCTGACGCGCCTTCTCAGCCTCCATCATGGCTTGGACCCGCAGCTCCTCTTCAGATAGGAAGGGTTTTGCAGCCAGCTGCACTCGCAGAGACTCCACCCTGGAAGAATGTAGAGACAGACTCTCTTCAGCTCGCGCCTTAGCAGTTTGTTGCTCCGCAAGCTCCTCTTTGATAGCAACAAGCTTCTTCTCATTGATCGCAAGCACAGCTTCTGCCTTGGCAATGGTGTCCCGAGCCTTGGCAATGGTGTCCCGAGCACTGATGATGACGTGCTCCGTGCTCTGCATGACAATCTCGGATTCCCTTGAATCGTCAGTTAGTTTCTGACATTCAGCCTGGGAACATTCGAGGCTGCGGATCTCTGCATCCATTTGTGCCTCTGCCTCCTGTCGCTCTCGTTCTTGAGCAGCTAAGAGCCGGGCTAGAGTGGCCTGGGTCTCACCAGAAGAGCTGGCATTTTCCAAAGACTTCAGCTCATGCAGGTCGTCTCCCAGTTGCTCCACCACCCGCAGACACGCCTGGGCAAGTGAGGGGCCTCCGGTTAACTCGACGTTCTCGGCCAGATTTCTGAGAAGCGTCCGGGCAAAATTGAAGGAGCTGCTTCCACGTAAGATGAGATCAATACATGATCCCATCGAAGCAAAGAATTGCTTGCACCATCTGGCGTGCCAGTTCCCCCATATTGTCACCACCTGGGAAGCTTCCCGACCCCTTTTCTGTCACGGTGCAAGCCGGCTCTTTTTGCGCAAGAGTCGTGCTGACCGTCGATACATCAAGAGCGAGACCGACCACTGGCGCTTCCGGGGGTGTTATCTTTACAGGAACCTCCACAGCTAATGATGGCGCAACCTCTTCAGAAGCTTCAGCCGAGACCTGAGATGCGTGGCCTTCTGGAAAGGTACCGACCGTCGGACTCTCCATTTGAGCCCCCTCAGTTCTCTCTGCAAGTTATTGTGACATTAGCCACAAAGGAGAAAAGCGAAACATTTAATATATCAGAACTTCCTTACCATCTGGGAGGTCCAGAGACGCCGAATCCTTGGGCAAGTCCTGCGGAGTGGAAGTCTCCCTAGCTCCAATGGCTACCCCTTCATCCTGCAGAGTGGGTTCTTCCCCGGCCTTAGGGTTTGCCTCCTCTTCCGGCAAAGGAGAAGCCTCCCCGGCATCAGTAGTTGCCCCCGCTGGAGTTATCTCGGCAACTAAAGCCGTAACCCCTTCTGGCTGGGTCAACTCTTGTACCATCTCCTCGATCTGCGAGGAGGATGCGGCTTCGACATTCTCAGCCAATCCTGCAACATAAAAGGGAGAATGTTAAGGTCTCCTCTTCAAAATTAAAAGGGAAAGCAGGTCAAAAGGTGAAAAGAGTACCTCCCACGGGAATAATCGTCAGCTGTGATACCGTTGACGGCTCACCCCCATATAGTTCTTCCTCTGAAATATGGGAGAACTTACTCGGATCAGGAAAAGTGGGTTCATCACCGTAATCAACATCGTCTTCAAACTCGCTTTCCCCTGAGAATGAGGAAGACGATAGCGCCTCGCGCGAAACCCCTGCAGGTGGAGCCTTGTCTCCAACTACCCCAGTGGTAGGGCTGGGGTCAGCCATCCGAGGACTGGAAATGAAGACAGAAGGAGACCCGGGCTGTTGAGCTGAGGAAGACTCGGGCTGAGCTGAGATCCCAGGGATCTTGACATTGCCTCCGCTCATTATATCAACCTCTAGCTGCTCATCCTCGTCAGTGGCGGCGGATCGATCAACGAGCTCCCCTTCCTCCGCAGACCCGTGGCCTCTGCTAAGTGACCTGGGAGCATGGACTAGAGGAGTTTCTTCTTCAGCTATCTCTTCCTCCCTCAGTGCCTCAACGACAGCGGGGAGCTCTTCAGATCGAGAGACTTCGGTTGTCAAGTCTCTTCGAACCTTCTTCGGAGTGGGTTCAGCAGTGGGAGTAGAGCCTTGACGACGCTTGCTCACCGCCTGTCGAGACTTAGTTGCTTGCGGCTCTGCCCTAGACGCTTGTGGCTCCGCCCTTGGTGGTCGTGGCTCCATGGCTCGTGGCTCCCTTCTCATTCTTCGCCCGACCTCCTTTTGGGCCTTCAGGTACTGTTCTACGAGTTTCGTCGGCTTACTAGAATCCGTCCTTGCCTCGAGACTTGCATTGATGCTCTCGATGCATGAAGACGCCGGAAAAAAGTCTGGTGTTTGGATGGCCTGGGAGTACCAAGTGCAGAAGCTGAAGCTCGTACGGCACTTGGCCCTTCGAGAGGTAGACGGAAAGTTACTCCCGTCCCTCCAGCCACACTATAGTACCAGGCCCGAGCACCCTCGAACAGGTTCCCTTCGAAGGAGAGTCGAGCATTGGGGTTCCCGACATAGAGCTGATCATAGCCGAACTGTCGAGCGAAGCGATTCGGCATGTACGGCTCAATGGTGCATGACGTCCCTTGCCGGAAAAGCACATATCCGGGCCGGATATTGAGCGACCACCAGAAGGCTCCCGCGGATAACCTCGTGAAGTCATCTGGGCTAACAGAATCAACAAGTAGATCCCCGGGAGATGCACCAGGGATCTGGGGGAGGCAGCGATTGAGCTGGTAGTTCGCAGGGTCAGAAAGGCACTTCCGGACGTAATATATATAAGGATCACGCCATTTCGAACCCTCCAATCGCTGTACAAAAGGGACAGAACTCTCCCTCCAACGCACCGCCGTCATCAAGGAAGGGCAATGCATCACGTACCAAGCCATGAGGTACGTGTAAGGCAGCTCGACACGAGGGTTGAGACGCTTCACCGTCGGACTCCCCTCTGAGTCAACATACGGCTTTCCCTCGGAGTCTGCAGTTTTCGGTGGCTCGCAGAAACTCTTAGTGAGCGCCCGCAGCCCGCTCTGAATACCAGCCGCCACGGCCGGGAGAAGGGCTATGGGGTTGCCATGAGCCAGGAGCACCGCCGGGTACACCACGTCAGCAACAATGACTTCATGTGGCAGCGTGGGCACCACACAGCGCTTCAGCCACAGCATCAGAAAGCCCGCCAACAGCGCCCGATCGGAGATAGGGGTCCGGGCTTGATGGTGAAAGCTCTCAAAAACCAAGTCAGGGTCGAAACCGTCCTCATTCGACTCCGTGGTGTAGAAACTGTCAGGAGCCTGGTCGATCCTGTCTTCAATCTCCCTGTCGGAGCTGGGAGCCAATCGGTTATCAGATGGTCTTTGGTGTTGACGTTGTTGAACAAGTAACTGGCCCAAGACAGTTGCTTGACTCCCTGCGACCGCCATTTGGTTATTTGGCCGCAAATGTGGAAGTGACATAGCACTTCCCAGTAGGTCTCATATATGAGGGGAAACTCCTCCTTCAAATAGTGAAGCTCCACCGTGGTCGGGACATATTCCTCATAGGGAATGTCCCCTGTCGACAGCCCCGAGACCTCATATAGCTCGTGCAGAGCAAGGCCCATCTCCCCGACCGGAGTGAAGAACGTCCCCGTCAAAGAATTATAACGCTCTAGAATCCCGAAGAAGTTCTGAGAGCTTTGAGGGATCCCCCACTGCACGGCTCTGACCGCTGGGTACAGTCCCACACGCTTTAGCAGATCCCCGAGCTCAGTGAGGACAAAGCCGACCATCCTGCCCCACCAATAGTTCTCCGTGGAACGGACCCACCCCGGTGCACGGAACCCAACGGGATAATCACCCTCCGCTTCCATGAATGCGTTGAGGAAGGTAGTGCCAAGTTGTGGTATCTCCCCAGCCGGAACATCAGACTTGCGCGACCCAGGGAAAAGGCCGATAACTGACCTGTCATGGCTATCATGACGGTACACTTTGTGGGAGCCCAAATCACCGAGAGTAATCTCAGGGACATATCGAGAGAGGTCCCATTCCATCTTCCGAGGGACGGACATGTGCTGGAAGTAGGACAGCGGGAACATCCTCTCCATGTTCGGAAGAAAGAATCTTCCACCGCTTATTTGACGGAGCCATTTGTAAGTCCCGTCATATACGCGATAGCCGCCATCGTGGATACGATCTCCGAAGAAGAAGGCAGGCTTCTCCAGTTTGATGCCAGCATCCGTTGCAAATGCTGCATCAGTCATAAGCACCCGAAGAGTCCTCATGTCAACATTTGAGAGCCTCTCCCCCGAGCCTGCGACTTGTCAGCTGTCACAGGAACAGTCCTTTGTAACACAAAGGTCAAGTCCCGGTCAGCACCCCCTACATGTCCAAAGTGGCGCTTCTTGGCGAGTGAAGTAGCAGGGCGTAGCGCTGCAAAAAAAAAGGACACTTAGTTAGATACTCTATCAAAAGCAAGGAAAAAAAAGGCTAAGTGTTCATAATCCGAATGCAGAAGAGACACTGGACGCTGGAATTATCAAATCCGCGTCCAGACCTGCGCATCCACGCAGAAGAGACACTGGACGCAGGAATTATCAAATCCGCGTCCAGACCTGCGCATCCACGCAGAAGAGGCACTGGACGCAGGAATTATCAAATCCGCGTCCAGACCTATGGGATCGGCGTCTCCACAACATTCTCCTTGATGTCACTTCTGAGGTGCGAAAAGAAGGGAGTTATCCACCTTAACCCTTCCACCACCATAATCGCCAGAAGTTAAGGAGGGTAACTCCCTTCCTTTCACATCCCCAGATGTCAAAGTGCTTGGACTCGGGTGCCAGATTCATCAAAATCAACAGCTGATGAAACAGAACGCAAGGATCAAATCCGCGTTCTGTAAACTAAGTCCGCGTCTGAACCCTTCACAATTAGAAAATATTCTAAGTGAAGAATCTGAAGCGCAGGACCCAATGGCGCGAGGGTCCAAACCCGCGTCATGGTTATCAACCCAAAGACTGCGTCTGGGAATCAAACACGATTTAAATTCGTGTGTTAAGGGTTCTTAAAGGTTCTTGGAACTTCCTTTAATGGCGGCCTAAAAGGCATTTACCTTGGAGACCTGGAAGAACAACATCCTGCGCAGAGGAGGAGCTGCCCCTCCGGGCCTCGGCGACGGTCGCCTTTGAAGAAGAAGCAATCGGCTTGGTCTTGGGAGCCATGGCTAATTCGATCCAAGGTTCAAGAAGATGAACTGAAGAGGAAGTTCTCTTTCTTAATCTTATCAACGAGTGCGTTCGGAGAAGAAGAGGAATCCTCCCAACTGTGGCCTTTTATAGGCACAAGGATTCGCGAAGATACGCGGCGTATGGCTCGATGAATTCCGCGGCGAATCTCTGTTCGACGCGTGGAACAAAATCACTTTAACGCACAGAGAAGATCATGCGCCACAACTCTACACGAACCGTCGCTCGACACGTGGCACGGATCATTTAATGCGCCAGGAAATCCGCGCGCCAAAAGGCGAAATCCCTTCGGTTCCCCAGGCCAACTGGCAGAGCAATCATGACGTGGCACGCACCCGACGGCCATGTCTCTTCGATGGCTATGCCCCGTCAGCATCGCCATAAATGCGCCCAGACAATCGCATCTATATTCAAAAGATGCGTCTCTCCGGAGTTCGCGTCTTCAGCTGAACATCGCGTCTGCCTTATGAAGATCAGTCGCGTCTCCATTGCCAAAGGACGCACGTTACAGAAATCGCGCCTTTACAGCAGTACCATCTCTGCTTTTTGAAAAAGAACCTGCGTTTGGCCTCCTGCTTCTGCAAAATCAGTTCAACAGTACACTGACGCAAGCAGACGACCAACCACTCCTGGCTTAAAGCGCGCCAGTGACAGACTAAAAGCAATCGGGGAGGTTTAGACTGTGCATCTAGACACTCAACATGATCAACTCTGGGGGCTTCAAAGAGTTCAACAGTACACTCACGAAGACCAACTCCAGATAAGATTAAACCCGGAGCATCAACAGTCTAGTTATGAAGGCGAACTCAGCTAGAGTCCAAAGTATTTCGAAATCTGTCCCAGTTAACTGCGGAATGTCGAAAACTTTGGAGGGGGTTCTGTAGGCTGTCTAAAAATCACAAAGACAAGCCTCCAAAACGCAGAGATTCAAGATCAAGGCGCGTTGGCTCAACGCCCGCGTCTCCGCATCAAGGCGCGTTGGCTCAACGCCCGCGTCTCAGCATCAAGGCGCGTTGGCTCAACGCCCGCGTCTCAGCATCAAGGCGCGTTGGCTCAACGCCCGCGTCTCAGCATCAAGGCGCGTTGGCTCAACGCCCGCGTCTCAGCATCAAGGCGCGTTGGCTCAACGCCCGCGTCTCCGTATCAAGGCGCGTTGGCTCAACGCCCGCGTCTCAGCATCAAGGCGCGTTGGCTCAACGCCCGCGTCTCAGCAACAAGGTGCCCCCACCTTGGTTGTAACCACCCCGATTATGGCGCCATCCACCGCCCATGTAGCGGGAAGTTGGCCCTCATCGTGGAGCACTTTTAGGGGGCACGATCACCCCCTAAAAACCCTATAATAGTCCCGTCACTATTGAAGAGGGGCGGATTTTTCAAGAAAAAAAAAGGAGAGATCATCGACAGAGAGAGAGAGCTCGACTCTTCAAGCCAGCTTACTGCGTACAAGTTGCTCTTCGCCTACCTTCTCTTTTAGAGTTTTGGTGGACGGGGCTGAGTTACTCCTTCTACCTACCAAGGAGAAGATCCCTCGACGGTACTGACGGTCATCTGGTTAACGGAGAACAAGATTCACTCTCCACCGCCACACGAAGAACCCAGCATTAAACAAAGGGGGAATTCAAGATTCAATATTCTCCCTCCCTTGTAACCGGAAGATTAGCCTGTTGTAATTTTTCATCTGATTCAAGGAAAAGTTGCTCCAGTCCGCTTTTACGGTCTTCCGCGTCCAACATTTCTAATCCACCCATGTAACGAACTTAAAGTCGATGACTCCCAAACCGGTTGGCTTTAGGGCACCAGGTGAGAAAACACCCCGCGGACTCAAATTCAAGTGAACTAGGCCCCAAAACTAAGGACTTTATTTTATTTATTCACCTTTAGGCATGAATACTTATGCTTCTTGAGGCACATGTATCCAGCTTAATTAGTGATTTTCTTTTTTTTTTTTTAATATGTGGCACAAAGTTCTTCGTCTTAGAATCCTAGATATGCATTAGGTATGCACATTTCATTAAGGTAAAAATCAAGACTAATTAATTATTCAATTTCTCCTCCTATACCTAAAATTTAAACAATTTATTTATTTTGACCAAGTTTTTAGAAATCTTAATCATGATTTTCTAATCCTTAAAACTAACTTAGATTTCTTTCAAAAGATAAGTCAAAATATTATCCTTTTTATAACATTTTTTTTTATATTAGCAAATTTTTGTTATGTTAGTATGTTAGTAAAGCCTACCCCCACACTTATCTCATGCATTGTCCTCAATGTATGAATGAATGCATATATGCATGAAAAAGAAGAAGGGAAGGCAGAAAATTACCTTAGGGGGTGGTTCTGGTGGTGGTCTAATTGGGCCAAGCGTTGCTACCCAATCAAGATAATATAGTAGTTCACAGAGGAACCCACCAAAAATTTCCCTTGTATAACCCACTAAAATGTAAGTATAATTATTTTTTAAAATTTCCACCCCATCAAATTTCCAAATTTTATAATAAATTTCAGAGTCAATTGTGTCAACCTCCTTGTCCCAAAATGGAGTATGAAAAGATGAAATTATTGACTTGGATGTGGGAAGTACGGGAACGAATACCGACTCAGGAAAGAAACTTAAATCAAGTAATGGTTCAGGAGTCGGGCTAGGTTCAGGAAGTGGGTCCAAATCAATAAGTTGAAGCTAAAGTCCACAATAATCTTCCCACAATGGAATGTGACTCAATATTGGTGATTCAAGTTCAGGAATGATAGGTGTGGGAACTGACTCTAAAATATTACCTAAGTCGGGTAACAAAACAGGAGTCAATAATGATTCGGGAATTTGAACTTGATCACAGATTTGAGAATCTAGGTCACATATCTCATTCAGCTCAATATCATAAAAATGAGAACTTGCCAATTTATCCATGGGACTTTCAAAATTGCACAATTGGTCAAGTTTAATATGATCATCAAAAATGGGTGATTCAAATTCATGATGAATTAGCACAGGATCCAATGTTGACTCGGGAAAAGTAAAATCAGGTGGAGACACCGGAGTCATTATTGAATCAGTAGATAAAATTGAATCACCGGGTGGAAGATCATGATCATATTCATGCTCAAGTTCTATTTCAGGAAAGGAAAAACTTGCCAAGTTGTTAAAATTTGAAGTTTCGGCAAGTTCACATGATGGTACTGAATTAGAATCTTGTTGTCCAAAGCAACTTGGTTCGTCGGCTCTGAGAGAGTGGTTAGCGATATCAGAAATGGCCGAACGGTGAGAACGTAAAGATTGAACCATCATATCTATTTCATGATCACGGGCTAATCTAGCCTGAGTCATGGCTGCAAGCATCCTTTCATAGTTGATAGGTGCATCATGTTGTGATTGGACTTGAAAAGATGAAGTGTAATCGTGATGAAGTTGAGAGTCGGTGGACTCACGCATAATCATGTCTGCGATTGATGGTAATTTTGCTTGGACTCATGCATACTCATCATTTCCTGGATAGATGGTAGTCTATTCTGACTGGGTGGATCTGAGTATGAATCTTGGGAATATTGTGGACAAGGTGGAGACGGAGGACAAGTCGGTTGAAAATTAGACTCGGAGGAATCGAAACCCCATGAACTCTGTGAAGAGTTGAAAGTATGAAAATTATGGTTATAAGATGGGGGGTATGGGTTATATTCATTTGGATAAGACCATTCCGGCACACTAGGTTGATCAAAGTTGTGATATGCCGGGTTGGTAATATCCGAAAAATAGTTAGGTGTGTAATATGGATTAAAATTGGAAAAATTATTATTATATGTCATATCACACCAACACAAACAAAGAAAAAGAAAACAAACAAATAAAAAAGAAAAAAATTCTAACCTAAGTTAGGGTAGACCTATGACCTAGACGACTCCTAACTGGTTAGATTGTCCAGGGAGGTAGGGTGCAGACTTTGACCACAAGTTAATCAGCCAGGTCAGGGCAAGAGTGGTGGGAGGTTTTCCGTCAAAGACGTTCCTTAATTAAATAACCACCAATCTTCGGGCTTTCGGCCCTCAATCCCCTTCCTAGACACTGATTTGGCAGGAGTCAATTTCCAACACCGTTTCCCCTTAGGATAATCTCCTAATTGAGTCCGAGATGTCCCTAGGGCCAACGTCTACTAATTTTAAGTTAGGCTTGGGTTAATGAGTGCTTGGGATATGATTTTTGGGCTAAGAAAGGGTGATGAAATCCCCACCTTATCTTGTTAATGGGTTATGCCCTTAAAATAAATTTGTGCAAGTGTACAAAATATGTAAATAAGATTCACTCAAAGCATCAACCAAGAGATGAGTCCTATTCTACATGTAATGCGAACGTACCTTACTCCAGCACTCTTCAACAGTAAAAATAAAGGAATTGAAAAGACACGTGCCTAATATGCAAACGTCTAATCAATTTTTATCTTTAACAACAAGTACTTTACTGTTGATTAATTAGCAGTAAGCAGGGTTATCACAGAACAAAGTTTAACAGAGCAGTAGACAGATATTACAATTTGCAGCAACCTGTAAAAAGATGGATCAGTAGGGAACTACTCAGGCCGCGGTTTCGCGGCAATTGCCGCTTTTCCGCGGCTCTGAAGTAGGCTCTTGTGCTCTGCCTTCGAGGGCAGAGGCACAGAGTTGCTATATGTCCACTTCTGCTGTCAGTTTCCTGTTCTCCAAACCTGCAAACAGAAAGAATAAAAGATTAGTTAAAAAAAATTTTATTTTTAGAGAAAAACTTACCGTCCCTCCCCGGCAACGGCGCCAAAATTTTAATTTAGATTTTTCTGCACACAAAATAAAGTATTTAGATTTAGAACAAAATGTGCAAGTGCTCAATTCGAATCCGCGGTAGCAGTGGCTATGCGGGTCGTGATCCTCAGGGAGGGACTAGCGATAGAAGCGTTTGTAAGTTATCTCTAAAAATTATTTTCTTTAAGTTAACAAAAAGAATAGTTAAAGTTAAGTTAGGAAGAAGGCGGTAGATTATGAAGATGGAGGATTAGAGATGGTATTTATAATGAGATGAGAAAGAAAGAATTGGGAGATGGTGATTTAATCTACAAAAATAAAAGAAAAGAAAAGAAAAGAAATAAACACTAACCTTAGTTTGGTTGAAGAAAAACGTGAAATCCTAACACTTTCTACCTTGCTTTGGAGGCGTTGAACGCATAAACCATAGGATCGATCTCAATCCCCTGTTCGCATTATATCATCAAGCTTGGGCAAGAATGAAGTGATACGTACCTTGAGAAGGAGAACATCACCATGAAATATCGTTGGCACCCACCAAGATTCGTTATACTTGTGCTTTGGAAATCACTTGCATGCTCATCATAAACCAACAGAGATAAAAATAGAAAAAGAGAAGAAAACAAAAAGGAAAATAAAGCAATGACATAAAAAGAAAAGTTACCTTTATTACTTGATACAATGGAAGAGAAGAGAAGCATACATCGGTGTCACTCTCAACATAGCCCTCTCCCTCACTTACATAAAAATTAAAAAAGAAAAGAAAACCTAAACTACAAGAAAGAAGAAAGCCTAAAACCCTAGATTTGGCCCTCTGGCTCTGGACACTCTTCTCGGTTGCACTGCAGGGGGTATTTATAGGAGCAGAAGGAGGTAGAGTCCCAGTCGAAGTCGTCTACGAAGGCGGTTCCCTGGATATGACTGGATTGCCGCGGAAACGCGGCTTGGGCCGCGTTTCCGCAGCCTTATGGTGACGGCTGGCCACGCGCTTTGGCGCGTGGCTTCTCCTGGTCCGTCCATCTGGTCGTTTCCTTCTGGAAGCTGCATCCTGGCTCTTAATCTTTGGATTTGGATATAACTTGGGAATCAAGTTACCTAGATCCCAAATCTTTTATCCACGAATTTGTGATCTTAAATTCTTCTTCTTTGGCTTTTATCCTCATCTGCAAGTTTTTAGGGTTGAATAGAAGTCTATCCTTCCTTCTTCTTTAATATTTGCAAATTTGGCCCTTGTGTATTTGCAATTTTGACAATTAATATTTGCACTTTTGCACTTGGGCTTGAATATGGGCTTTTGGGCTTCTTTAGGCTTTATTTATTATTAAAATAAGAACTCAAGGCCTGCACACAATAAATCATAAAATATTAGTAAATGTGCAGAATTATATGAATAAATATGAAAATATGATGGTAAATGTCATGATAAAAATGCATTTTTCACTACCAATCACACCCCCACACTTATCTTTTTGCTCGTCCTCGAGTAAAAATCAAAGAAAAAGAAAAAGAAAAGAAAAATTAATTTAACCTAACTCACTTTCGTAAGAATCACGGTTGCACTTAGCATGTGTAACAAGCCGTTAAACCCCTAGGTTACCCTAGAGGACGAGTGTTGTCTCGTGAGGGTTTTCAGCGGATTACACCCACAAAATCCATAAAAAGGAAAATATTTGAAATACTTTTGAAAAGACTAAGTAGTCTATAAGTTTTAGGATTATCATTTTTATTCATTCTTTAAACTTTAGTCTTTATACAGTAAATTGTTTTCCATTTTAGGTAAGATTTAAAATTGAATTTCTAATATAGTCTTTTTCGTTACCAAAAATCATATGCATCCTTATGAATTTATACTAGGAATTCCTTAACTTGGACTCTCATGCCTCTTTATTATTTATTTATTTATATATACTTTTTTTTGATATGTATAACTCATCTAATTTTCTTTCGTGTAAGTATCAAGGCTTCTTGAGGCCCTCATACCTAACTAATTGACTATTAGATGTGTTAGTACATATATAAGTAATTTTCCTTAATTTCCTTAGGCTTTCTAATCCACCCATGTAACGAACTTAAAGTCGATGACTCCCAAACCGGTTGGCTTTAGGGCACCAGGTGAGAAAATACCCCGCGGACTCAAATTCGAGTGAACTAGGCCCCAAAACTAAGGACTTTATTTTATTTATTCACCTTTAGGCATGAATACTTATGCTTCTTGAGGCACATGTATCCAGCTTAATTAGTGATTTTCTTTTTTTTATATGAGGCACAAAGGTCTTCGTCTTAGAATCCTAGATATGCATTAGGTATGCACATTTCATTAAGGTAAAAATCAAGACTAATTAATTATTCAATTTCTCCTCCTATACCTAAAATTTAAACAATTTATTTATTTTGACCAAGTTTTTAGAAATCCTAATCATGATTTTCCTAATCCTTAAAACTAACTTAGATTTCTTTCAAAAGATAAGTCAAAATATTATCCTTTTTATAACATTTTTTTTTATATTAGCAAATTTTTGTTATGTTAGTATGTTAGTAAAGCCTACCCCCACACTTATCTCATCCATTGTCCTCAATGTATGAATGAATGCATATATGTATGAAAAAGAAGAAGGGAAGGCAGAAAATTACCTTAGGGGGTGGTTCCGGTGGTGGTCTAATTGGGCCAAGCGTTGCTACCCAATCAAGATAATATAGTAGTTCACAGAGGAACCCACCAAAATTTCCTTTGTATAACCCACTAAAATGTATGTATAATTATTTTTTAAAATTTCCACCCCATCAAATTTTCAAATTTCATAATAAATTTCAGAGTCAATTGTGTCAACCTCCTTGTCCCAAAATGGAGTATGAAAAGATGAAATTATTGACTTGGATGTGGGAAGTACGGGAATACCGACTCAGGAAAGAAACTTAAATCAAGTAATGGTTCAGGAGTCGGGCTAGGTTCAGGAATGGGTCCAAATCAATAAGTTGAAGCTCAAGTCCACAATAATCTTCCCACAATGGAATGTGACTCAATATTGGTGATTCAAGTTCAGGAATGATAGGTGTGGGAATTGACTCTAAAATATTACCTAAGTCGGGTAACAAAACAGGAGTCAATAATGATTCGGGAATTTGAACTTGATCACAGATTTGAGAATCTAGGTCACATATCTCATTCAGCTCAATATCATAAAAATGAGAACTTGCCATTTATCCATGGGACTTTCAAAATTGCACAATTGGTCAAGTTTAATATGATCATCAAAAATGGGTGATTCAAATTCATGATGAATTGGCACAGGATCCAATGTTGACTCGGGAAAGTAAAATCAGGTGGAAACATCGGAGTCATTATTGAATCAGTAGATAAAATTGAATCACCGGGTGGAAGATCATGATCATATTCATGCTCAAGTTTTTTTTCAGGAAAGGAAAACTTGCCAAGTTATCAAAATTTGAAGTTTCGGCAAGTTCACATGATGGTACTGAATTAGAATCTTGTTGTCCAAAGCAACTTGGTTCGTCGGCTCTAAGAGAGTGGTTAGCGATATCAGAAATGGCTGAACGGTGAGAACGTAAAGATTGAACCATCATATCTATTTCATGATCACGGGCTAATCTAGCCTGAGTCATGGCTGCAAGCATCCTTTCATAGTTGATAGGTGCATCATGTTGTGATTGGACTTGAAAAGATGAAGTGTAATCGTGATGAAGTTGTGAGTCGATGGACTCACGCATAATCATGTCTGCGATTGATGGTAATTTTTGCTTGGACTCATGCATACTCATCATTTCCTGGATAGATGGTAGTCTATTCTGACTGGGTGGATCTGAGTATGAATCTTGGGAATATTGTGGACAAGGTGGATACGGAGGACAAGTCGGTTGAAAATTGGACTCAGGGGAATCGAAACCCCATGAACTCTGTGAAGAGTTGAAAGTATGAAAATTATGGTCATAAGATGGGGGTATGGGTTATATTCATTCGGATAAGACCATTTCGGCACACTAGGTTGATCAAAGTTGTGATATGCCGGGTTGGTAATATCCGAAAAATAGTTAGGTATGTAATATGGATTAAAATTGGAAAAATTATTATTATATGCCATATCACACCAACACAAACAAAGAAAAAGAAAACAAACAAATAAAAAAAAAAAATTCTAACCTAAGTTAGGGTAGACCTATGACCTAGACGACTCCTAACTGGTTAGATTATCCACGGAAGGTAGGGTGCAGACTTTGACCACAAGTTAATCAGCCAGGTCAGGGCAAGAGTGGTGGGAGGTTTTCCGTCAAAGATGTTCCTTAATTAAATAACCACCAATCTTCGGGCTTTCGGCCCTCAATCCCCTTCCTAGACACTGATTTGGCAAGAGTCAATTTCTAACACCGTTCCCCCTTAGGATAATCTCCTAATTGAGTCCGAGATGTCCCTAGGGCCAACGTCTACTAATTTTAAGTTAGGCTTGGGTTAGTGAGTGCTTGGGATATGATTTTTGGCTAAGGAAGGGTGATGAAATCCCCACCTTATCTTGTTAATGGGTTATGCCCTTAAATAAATTTGTGCAAGTGTACAAAATATGTAAATAAGATTCACTCAAAGCATCAACCAAGAGATGAGTCCTATTCTACATGCAATGCGAACGTACCTTACTCCAGCACTCTTCAATAGTAAAAATAAAGGAATTGAAAAGACACGTGCCTAATATGCAAACGTCTAATCAATTTTTATCTTTAACAACAAGTATTTTACTGTTGATTAATTAGCAGTAAGCAGGGTTATCACAGAACAAAGTTTAACAGAGCAGTAGACAGATATTGCAATTTGCAGCAACCTGCAAAAGATGGATCAGTAGGGAACTACTCAGGCCGCGGTTTCGCGGCAATTGCCGCATTTCCGCGGCTCTGAAGTAGGCTCTTGTGCTCTGCCTTCGAGGGCAGAAGCACAGAGTTGCTATATGTCCACTTCTGCTGTCAGTTTCCCTGTTCTCCAAACCTGCAAACAGAAAGAATAAAAGAATTAGTTAAAAAAAAATTTTATTTTAGAGAAAAACTTACCGTCCCTCCCCGACAACGGCGCCAAAATTTTGATTGAGATTTTTTCTGCACACAAAATAAAGTATTTTAGATTTAGAACAAAATGCGCAAGTGCTCAATTCGAATATGCGGTAGCAGTGGCTATGCGGGTCGTGATCCTCAGGGAGGGACTAGCGATAGAAGCGTTTGTAAGTTATCTCTAAAAATTATTTTCTTTAAGTTAACAAAAAGAATAGTTAAAGTTAAGTTAGGAAGAAGGCGGTAGATTATGAAGATGGAGGATTAGAGATGGTATTTATAATGAGATGAGAAAGAAAGAATTGGGAGATGGTTTTGTATTTTGTTAGTTTTTGTTTAGGGTTTGTAGCTCTCTATGATCTTCTCCTCCCTAGATTTCATTGCAAGAGAGAGTTGTAAGAGAGAGAGAGCTTGTATCATCAAGGAGTGACAACTTGGAGCTATACAAGGATTGATCCATTCTCTACTTCTCTACTTGAGCTTGATTCTAGTTTGATTTCTTTCCTTACTTGCTTTGTTTACTTTCTTGCAATTTAATTCATGTTTAGCTTTTCTTTTGTAATGATGTGTAGCTAATTCTTTCTCCATGTACTAGCTAACCACTACCTTGCTAACTTCTAACTCATGGGTGATTGCTTTACTTCATCTTGCAATTTGTATGGTTTTCTCTTCTCCGATGGGTTTCTTTTCATTTCTTGGCAAGTATCTTGTTGTAATTCTCCATATGATTCATGTGTGCCTCACTTGGAGCCTAGTCTTTGAACTAGTGCCTTGATGGAACATGGAGATGGATCACCAATATGCTATTTGTTGTACAACTTCATTATGTCGATTCTTGAATGTTGTATGCCTATTCATTAGCATCCCTTGAGTGTAGCTCTTTTGTTTCCATTATTGAAAGTCTAATTTGTAGGCCGATGACCATCTATGGAGGCTACAAGACAAGTTCAAGAATGAATCCCCATCATCCAAGTGAGAAAGTAATTAGACCAACAAGCAAGACATATCCATGCCAATGAATCAACATGAGGCACGCATCACTATCAAGGAGTTTAGTATGTTTGGCAAGGTAGTTAAGGTTAGCTAGTCATGGTTTTCTTTCATTCAAGTTTTCTAAAGTTTTCTTTTCTTTTAGTGTGAATACAACAAACCTTGATCTTGATTTCTTTTCACTTACCACCATGAACATAATCACCAATTCTTTTATTTGTTTTTCTTTTGATTCTTTATTCTTTTAAACAAAGAAGAATTCTCGTTTCCTTTTCTCACTCGTATCGTAACGCTTCTACGCTAGCTCTCCTTGTGGTTCGACTCGGTATAGCTTTATGCTATAGCGGAAGATTGGAACAAGGTATATCAATTACATATTTGAAGTGAACAAGAACCAAAGTGAACTCTAAACCATAAACCATCTCTTTAATACTTGATTCTTGTGCAATTAACTTCACGTACCTTGTTCGTACCCAATCAATTTGCAATTTTGACAATTAATATTTGCACTTTTGCACTTGGGCTTGAATATGGACTTTTGGGCTTCTTTTAGGCTTTATTTATTATTAAAATAAGAACTCAAGGCCTGCACACAATAAATCATAAAATATTAGTAAATGTGCAGAATTTTTGAATAAATATGAAAATGTGATTGTAAATGTCATGATAAAAATGCACTTTTCACTACCAATCAATTACCAACTGACATCCCACTTGTTGACAACAAGAGGGAGAAGGTTGGAGTGATTCTGACTTCCGTTTTCTTGCTAAGAACTCTTGCAAGTCAGACCCAGCCGAGTTTAAGCGACTCAGCGCAGAGACTCTGGTGGATCGCGCATTGATGCGTTTAGGTAATTTTGACACCACCTTCTTACTCGCAAGCTTTGGAAGCGAAACACAGGATGATGGCTCGTTCCTCTCATCACCACAGAGGTGATTGGCACTAGATAGTGCTTTAGTTCTATCTTCGCGGCTAAGAACTTTAGGAGCACCCTTAGGCGCTGAAGCTGCATAAGTACCGCTATCAGCACCCAGGGACAATCCCTCAGCTCCGCTGCAAAGAGTGAACTTAACGCTTGAAGCATGTTGCGATGCTTTACTCGTTGCCTTCTCACGAAGGTTGTTAGCACTGCTAGGTGCTTTAGTTTCAGTCTAGTAGCTGGTAACTTCGCGTGTACCCTGAGGTACTGGTGCTGTGCTTGCTAAACCATCAGTAGCTTCGCTCGTGAGAACGAGGTTGGCGCGAGGAGTTACTGCTCCTGGATTGGGCGAAGGCAGAGTTGTTGCCCTAGCCTCGCGGCAGATAGTCTCGACTTTGTCTTCGCAAGACAGGCGAACCTGTGGCGTAGCTACGCCTGAAACTTCACACGGGGCTTTCTGTTTTGGCCTCCACATCTGCTTTGGAAGAGGAGACTTAGGTTCAAAGGGAACCTGGCTAACTTCGCGCGAGGTTGAGAGGAGTTGGGAGGAGGTCCGTTCGGTTGCTTGCCCAGCTAGGGCTAGTTTCTGCTCCGAAACCTTGGCCATCGAGACCTTTCTATACTTCCGTGCGTGGAGCATTGGACTACCTCCAGAGAGGAGCACTTCAAATTTTCCTTGGTCGAAATGAACGACCAGGTTTTTGAAGGAAACGGGCTTAGGATTCCGACCGTTGCATTGTGACACCGTCTCCTTGTTGCGCTAGAAGACCGTAATAGGCTTGCAGAGAGCCTTATTTGTCTCAATAGAGACTTACTTCGAAGAATTAGCCAGAGGGGCTCTAGCTACGCCGACCTCCTTGTTCTTGCGCATACGTAGGGGATTTTTGCTACCCCCGGGAAGAAGTTGCTCGACCGACGTCTCAGCAATAGACCTGAAGGTCTGGTCATCGCATTGCGACACTTGATTCTCAGAAGTGGAGAATTCAGTCCCTAGCGTGGTTGCCATCTTGTTTTTCATTGATTTTACAAAGGGGAAAACTTACAAAAGAGTGTCGAGGAGCTAAATTATATGTAATTCTTTGTAAGAAGAAGATTATAGGTAGATCTCCTCTGAGATTTCTTGGAAAGTGTGTCGGTAGGAATCTGTTCAGCGCGCGATCACTTTATCCCTTTAACGATGCGATCGATCAGACGATCGGACTGCCGCCTGATAAGACTCCCTTCTCGCCTGGTTTAAGGAATCGGAGAACAGAGGGTCGGTAGAGCCCCCTAGTTGCTTCTCGAACTGCCTCCGCTTGGGATTCCTTCTCGCCTGGTTCTGGAGATTCCTTAAAAGGGAGGAAGATCTTTGGGTATTAGCACCCTGAATTTATCCTTGTAGGATTAGAGAAGTGATTCTTTGAATTCTTGGAAGTAAGAGAGTCGATCTCTAATTTCCTCTGTATCCTGGACCGATTCTCTTCTCTCTTCGTGCCTCCTCCTCTGTGTGCCCCTGGTAGGCTATTTATAGGGAGGATTAGGGTATAATTGCCTTGAAAATCTAAAAACAGATTGAGTCAATCTGTTTTACATCTGGAAAGTAGCCTTGCCGCGAGGCTAGAGACAGCTTTCGCGAAGCTAGGAATAGCAAGACTGGTCTCTTGATCCGCTCTACTAAGTGAGGGATACTCCCTTGATTCCTTCCAAGTAACTGAAAGATCTCCCCTGATCCTCTCACTTGATTAGGAGAGTCAAAAGATTATGACAAACAACTGCCAAATTTGATCTCAATTAGATTTGATCTCGATTAGATTTGATCTCATCTGGAGATTTGATTGGTCAAAGGTGACCATAAAAGACCCAGAGCGGAGTTGTTACGTCGAGCTCATGGCGGAGCTGAGAGAAGCATCTGGCGAAGTTAAGAGAAAGCTCTCAGCGAAGCTGGGTAAGACTTGTGGCGAAGCTACCAGTCAACCATTTGCGCAGCTGTGTGGAGGTTCGAGCGAAGTTAACTTTCTGCGAAGTTAACTGAGCATTTTAGAGCGAAGCTTTAAGTTAGCTCACAGCGAGGCTGTGAAGGAGCTTCCTACGATACTAAGCAACTTTGGTTTCTCATGCGAGACTTATCTCGTGGGCTCGTGCGAGACTAAATGTTGAGCTAACTTAGTATCCCTGGACCTGTTTGGACCTTCTCACGGGCTTTTAAGGATGACCTCGGCTTACTGTCTGCTTCACTGGATAAATAGAGTCCAAGTTGCTGATTCGTCCCCTGGCCGTCGGCTTGTCTGCCACTTGTCTTTTGTAGATGTCAACAAGTTAGACCTCATTCAGGCCAGCTAGGAATCTTGTCTTTTTTAGAGTGTCAACACATTTCTTGAGTATATTTTGCAGATATTAGGTCAAGAGTACAGTTTAGAAAAAAGAAAGAAAATCGGCAAATAATCAATGTATCAAGAGAAGAAGAGGATGCAGAACCAGTGATCCAAAGAAGAACTGGAACATCTCATCAAGTCTATATGGAAAATTAGAGATGCCATAAAAATCTGAGAGCTGGAAGGACCAAAAGTTCGACTAGGCAGCCATGAATTCGGTTATATAGCCGTGGACTAGTCAACAGGGAAGCCAGCTCATCAGTCAACCTGGGTTAAATGGTGAAATTATATAGCTAGAAACTCGGCTACGTAGCTGAGATTTTAGCTGTGTAGCCGAGTTATGGCCGTTATGCTGACATAATGTTTTATGAAATTTTGTATTTAAATTTGGAAATGACTCTACGTAGTTGCTTAGGGTTAGGAAAGGTTTCTGTAGACTATAAAAGCACAACAACCTCTTGTAATCATGTATGCAATTTTTCTCTCTTGAATTCTAGATTTTAATTTAATAAAAATTTTGTTGCTGCCATTAAATCTCTGAATTTTGGAGAAGAAGAAACAGTAATGAGTCAAATTTAGAGGGTTTTTTAATTGGTACTTTCTTCCTAATTGACAGAGAAAAGAGAGTAAAAAGGAATAGGTTATGGTTAAAAAAATTCTCTGTTTTCTCGCAATTAATCCGCTGTAGCAAGAGCTAAATGGGTCGATCTGCAGGGAAAGATGCAATGCAAGCGTTTTAACACATTTTTCTTTGTAAAATGTGGAAAGAAGGATGATGGTTATAAAAGAGTTGATTTAATAAAAGGAGAGATCATAGCCCACTAATCATCTACCACAACTAAGTACTAGTTTATGAAGAATAATATCATATTGAACCTAAAAAATTTATCCTAGTGTGTTGCTTCAAATTCAAGCGAGAAGAGTAAAATAGAAAGCAAACTTTAATTAAAGTACACTAGGTAAAATTAAACATTAGTTTATCAAAGTTTCTAAGTATAGCATAAGAAAAATCATTTTAGACTTAACGTTAAGCTACCAAAGTATATAAGCATAAACCAAGAATAATCGCTAAATAGCATAATTCTAAAACTAGTTTAACTTAATTTATCACTAATCTTCAAGAATCTAAATTTAACCCCAGGTTTCAAAAACAGGCATAGAATTCAATCAATTCATCTTATATATTTGTTTGGACACATATATTGCATATTTGTTATTACATTCCTACACCCATTCTGTAATAAATCCTGCAATTATACTGTCTTAATACCTAATTTGTGTAGGATATGATGGGAGAAGATAAATCACAAATCCAAGCCAACTAAATCAGATTCTTGGGAGGATTTAAATCACAACTGAAGATTAAGCATATCAGAGAAGATAAACCCAGATCTAATTCAGTTAAGATCAGATTTTTTAAGATCCAGTTGGTTAGCTTGGAGAATCAATGAGGATAAACGAGGATAGAGACAAATCTAAAAGCTCAAAGGCAACCTTATCAATATACAAAGGGATATCTAAAGGATTGGGACATATATTTAAAAGATTTAGAAAGATAAGACAAAATCTAACTGAAGATCAAGGGATAAAAAAAATATGTATCTCCAACGTTTTCTCCAACCTTATCAACAGATCTTTTCTGTTGCTAAGCGATTTTATCCATATCTCCAACCTTATCAGAAGATCTTTTTTTGTTGAGATAGCAATTTAGTCTCATCCTCAAGTGCGCTCTCCCCTCCCCATTTCTCCTTTAAATACTTACAAATTCAGAGGAAAAAAAGTCGAAAAAATAGAGAATAGAATAGATTTTATATAGGTTTAACTTAGATTTTTCTTTCTCTTTTAAATGTAATTTTTATTTTTTATATAACTGAGATCGAAGAATAGTTTCATGGAAGAACAAGAGTGATGCTTGTACTGAGAGTGACACCGTGTAAGTATTCTTCCTTTGTTTCATTGTTATTCAATTCAATTGAAGTTTCTTTTTTACTCTTGTTTTTGTTGCTTTTCTCTTCTGTGTTTGTGAATCCAAACGACTCCAATAGCTTCGAAGTTGCCTCACCCTTGTAAGTATCGTTGATGGCCTATGGTGATGAACAATCATTTCTATAGCAGTATAGCTTGCACCTTCATTTCGTAGTGTAGATAGGGAATGGGGAAGATTTCATCTGTCATGCTTCGCTCGCCTTCAAGCAAAGGTACATCATTGACAAGATTTTCAGGTAAGTTATTAACCGGAAGACGTAGGTAAGTTCTTTAGTTTTCTTTTCCTTTCTTTTAATCCTTAGTTTAGATCATCATTAACTCTCAACTCTATTCACTTTTTCACTTTCGTTGTATAATTCTTTTTTCTATTTTCTTCATATACTCCAACCTACCACTTTCGCAATTTAACATAACTTATTTTTTCTTTTAAAGAATAAGAGAAGAATTTTAACCATTTTAAGTAACTTAAAAGAGAGCTTATAAAAAGCTTCTCGCTAGTCCCTCCTTGTGGATCACAACCCATATAGCCACTAGTTATAGCGATAGAAATGAGCACCTTGTACTCTTTATTTTTAAGTTCTGAAATTCTATATTTTTTGTGTACATGTCTAAACTCAATCAAATTTTTGCGCCGTTGCCGGTGAGGGACGGTAAATAACTCTTTTTTTGTTTACTTTATTGATTAACTTTCTTCTCTGTTCTTGGTATACAGGTTTAACAATAAGAAAATTTTTGCTGCATTGGACATATAAGTGGCCATGGACTCTGCTCAAGAAAGCAGAGCCCAGAAGCCCTCAGATTTGCTGCATTCCCCGGCAATCTAAATGAACTACTAGCCTGTATTTTTTGCAAGTTGGTTGAATTGCAAAGTAAAGTTTTTGTAACTATTTATTTTCTTTTTTAACTCACTGTACATACTTTCTAACCTCAACAGTAAATTGATATTTGTTAAATACTAAAAACGGTGTAGACTTTGCATTTAGGCATTTGTCTAATTTTGTTTACATTTTACATTACTGTTGAAGAGTGCTTTAGCAAAGGTATGTGTGCATAGCATATAGTATAGGAACAGTTTTGAATTATGTACATTACTTAAGTGTTGCTTTTCATGTACACGTTGTACTAAATTGATTTATGAACTTGTCCTATAAACAAGATAAGGTGGGGAAGTCAATACTCTCCCGTAGCCCACAAATAATCTTCTCACTCACTAACCCAAGCCTAACTAAAATTGAGTAGACATTAACCCTAGGAACATCTCAGACTCAATTGGAGACTGACCTAAGGGGAAATTGATTAGAATTTGACTCTTTCCAAATAGGTTTCAAAGGTTAGGGATTGAGAGACGAAACCTCGAAGGCTGGTGGTTTGGCTTAATTAGGCCCGTTGCTTTTAAGCACGGATACCTCCCACCAATCTTGCCCCTACCTGGCCAAATAACTTGTGGTCAAATTCTATAATATATCCCCCATGGACAGTGTAACTAGTTAGGAGTCGTCTAAGTTTAAGGTCTACCCTAACTTCGGTTAGATTTTTTTCATTTTATTTGTTAGTTTATTTGTTTATTTTTTTTGTTTGTTTTTGACATTTCTTGTGTGATGTGGCTTATAATAAAAAAAATTTCAATTTTAATGGTAATCCATATTATACCCTGACCTCTTTTCAGATATTACCAATCCAGCATATCATAACTTAAACCAACCAAGTGTGCCAGATTGGTCTTATCTAAATCAATACATGCCCCAGTCCCAATATTATGAACAAGACTGAAGCTATCATCATTACTCTTCACAGAGTCAATGGAGATACAAGTCCCCCGAGTCATATTGTCAACCACCATTCCAATATTTAGCCTATGATTTTCCTAGTCATGATTAACCAATAGAAGAAAAATCTGAGGCTATGAAAAATATAGAGGCTATGAAAATATAGTCCCAAGGACAAAAGCTAAAAATGATGAACTCACAATTCTCACAAGACTCCCTAATTCAAGATCATTACTTCATGTTTCAAGTCCCACAACAAGAAGAAGAACCTATGGACTCAGTTATGAGTATGGAAATCCTGATTCAGTCCGAAAATAATTTTTTTCCAATCTATCAATAGGCTAGAAGCACAAATGAGTCATTATATCAACATAATGAAAGAAAAGAAATGAGAAAACTCTACCAACACATGTTCGGACATTCCTGATTGCCCTAGCTATATTGATAGGAACGAAGAATCTTGGTGTCTTGGAGACTTTGATCAAGACTCAATTTCATCACACAAGTTTAAACTTGACCAATTTCAAACCTTAGACAAATTGTCAAGTTTTTCATTCAATGAGATTAAACTTGAATGTGAATGTGACGCCTATCCCTAACCTTGTGATTCAGTTTCCATCTTCGAATCGATGTTGATTCCGGTATCATTACCCAATTTGGACCAGTTTCCGGAGCCAACATTTATTCCCATAATAGATCTAGAAATTGAATTACCAAATTTGGATTATTGTAAGAGTTCAAGTAATCTATAAATTATAGGAAAATCAAATTTTTTATTCCTAAACTTAATCTTTATTCAAAACTTGTTATCAATCAAGATAAAAATCAAACTGTATTTCTTATCTAGTTTATTACTTTACCCTAAGTCATATGCATCTTTGTGATTGTGAAATTTTAACTAGGGGTTCTTTAACTCTAACTCTTGTGCCTTATTTTATTTTTTTATTTTTTTATATTTTTGGTGGTATTATACCTTAATTCTCTTAGGCTTTCTAATCTACCCAACTAATTAGCCTTTAGTCAGTGACACCCAAACCTGACGGTCTTAGGGCACCGGGTGAGAAAATACCCCAAGAACTTAAGGACTCGAGCAAACAAGGCCACAAAATTAAGAATTTTATTTATTATGTGGACCACTTATAGGCGTAAATATTTATGCTTTATAAGGCATAAGTACCAACTTAATCAGAGGATTCTTTTGAGATATATATATATATATATATATATATATATATATATATATATATATATATATATATATTTCTTTTTTCTTTTTTCTTTTTTTTAACAAGGCACTTCGAATCGATGCTGATTCCGGTATCATTACCCAATTTGGACCAGTTTCCGGAGCCAACATTTATTCCCATAATAGATCTAGAAATTGAATTACCAAATTTGGATAGTCACATTTCATTGATGGAAAAAGAATGTGAATTTCAATTCTTTGATTTGGACTCTCAACTCTTGAACCAAAACTGACTCTTGAATCTAAAGTTAATTTTCTCGAGTTAGTAATGGTTCCGAACCTATCACTCTTGAATCCAAGTCAATCATTTCACCAAGTCACATTCTTTTGTTGGATATACGTATTGACCATAATGACTCAGTGATGATTTTTCAAGACTGGTCATATAAAGAGAATAAGTTTCATGATAGGATCTTTGATGATCCTACTCATATTGAGCATTGTAATTACGTACATAGAAAAGAGGTCATCAAAGGTGGGTTCCGTGAATCACTACATTATCTTGATTGGATAGCAACGCTTGGCCCAATCTGACCACCACCAGAACGACCACATTAAGGTAATATTTTCTTTCCATTTCTTCTTTTTCATGTATTTATACATTCATTCATACATTGAGGACAATGTATGAGATAGGTGTGGGGGAGCGTTTTAACATAACATAGGTTTTCTTTTTATTTAAAAAATAAAAAGATAAAAACTAACATTTTCTTTACCTTTAAAAACTGTAGAAAAGAGAAACAATATTTTGACATATTTTTTTGTACGAAATTAAGTCAATTTTAAGGAATAGAAAAATCATAATTAGGATTTCTTATACTTAGTCAAAATAAGATTATTTGCTTCATCTAGGTTAGAAAGAAAACTTGAAAAAGTAATTTAGTCTTGATCTTTACCTTGATGAAATATGCAACTTTATAACACTTACACACTTAGGGTTCAAAAACAAAGATTCTTATGCCTTGTTAAAAAAAAGAAAAAAGAAATATATATATATATATATATATATATATATATATATATATATATATATATATATATATATATATATATCAAAAGAATCCTCTGATTAAGTTGGTACTTGTGCCTTATAAAGCATAAATATTCACGCCTATAAGTGGTCCACATAATAAATAAAGTTCTTAATTTTGTGGCCTTATTTGCTCGAGTCCTTAAGTTCTTGGGGTATTTTCTCACCCGGTGCCCTAAGACCGTCAGGTTTGGGTGTCACTGACTAAAGGCTAATTAGTTGGGTAGATTAGAAAGCCTAAGAGAATTAAGGAATAATACCACCAAAAATATAAAAAAATAAAAAATAAAATAAGGCATAAGAGTTAGAGTTAAAGAACCCCTAGTCAAAATTTCACGATCACAAAGATGCATATGACTTAGGGTAAAGTAATAAACTAGATAAGAAATACAGTTTGATTTTTATCTTGATTGATAACAAGTTTTGAATAAAGATTAAGTTTAGGAATAAAAAATTTGATTATCCTATAATTTATAGATTACTTGAACTCTTACAATAATACTTCAAATATTTATTTCTCTTTTTCAAAATGCTTTTCGAAAATACTAACACTTTGTTTCTCATTCTTTTTGAATTTTGTGGGTGTAATCCACTGAAAATCCTCATGAGACAAAACTCATCCTCTAGGGATAACCTAGAGGTTTAATGGCTTGTTGCACATGCTAAGTGCAGCCGTGATTCCTACAAAAGTGAGTTAGGTTAGTTCTATTTTACTATTTTGCTCGAGGACGAGCAAACGATAGGTGCGGGGGGTGTTTGGACACATATATTGCATATTTGTTATTATATTTCTACACCCATTCTATAATAAATCCTGCAATTATACTGTCTTAATACCTAATTTGTGCAAGATATGATAGGAGAAGATAAATCACAAATCCAAGCCAACTAAATGAGATTCTTAAGAGGATTTAAATCACAACTGAAGATTGAGCACATCAGAGAAGATAAACCCAGATCCAATTCAGTTAAGATCAGATTTTTGAAGATCCAATTGGTTAGCTTAGAGACTCAACGAGAATAAATAAGAATAGAGGCAAATTCAGAAGTTCAAAGGCAACTCTATCAATATACAAGGGGATATCTAAAGAATTGGGATGTATAATTAAAATAGTTCGAGAGATAAAATAAAATCCAACTAAAGATCATAGGATAAACAAATATTTATCTCAAACATTACCTCCAACCTTATCAAAAGATCTTTTCTGTTGCCAAGTGATTTTGTCCATATCTCCAACCGTATCAGAAGATTTTTTTTTTTGTTGAGATAGCGATTTGGTCTCATCCCTAAGCGCGCTCTCCCCTCCCCATTTCTCCTATAAATACCTGTAAATTCAGAGGCAAAAAGGATGAAAAAGCAAAGAATAGAATAGATTTTTGTATAGGTTTAACTTAGGTGTCTCTTTCTTTTTTAAATTTAATTTTTATTTTTTTATGTAACTAAGATCGAAGAATAGTTTCATGGGAGAACAAGAGTGATGCTTGTACTGAGAGTGATAACAGTGTAAGTATTCTTCTTCTTTTTCATTGTTATTCAATTCAATCGAAGTTTCTTTTCTACTCTTATTTTTGTTGCTTCTCTCTTCTGTGTTTGTGAATCCAAATGACTCCAATAGCTTCGAAATTGCCTCGCCCTTGTAAGTACCGTTGATGGCCTATTATAATGAATAACCATTTTTATGGTAGCATAGCTTGTACCTTCATTTCATGGTGTAGATTGGGAATGGGGAAGATCTCATCTGGCATACTTTGTTCGCCTTCAAGTAAAGGTACATCGTTGACAGTTAACGATTCCAGGTAAGTCATCAACTGGAAGAAGTAGGTAAATTCTTTAGTTTTCTTTTCCTTTCTTTTAATCCTTAGTTTAGAATATCATCAACTCTCAACTCTATTCACTTTTTCACTTTCTTGTATAATTTTATTTTCTATTTTCTCCATCTACTCCAACCTACCACTTTCACAATTTAAAATAACTTTTTCTTTTCTTTTATAGAACAAAGGAAGAACTTTAACTATTTTAAGTAACTTAAAATAGAACATATAAAAAGCTTCCATGTCCCTCCTTGTGGATCACGACCCGCATAGCCACTAGTTATAGTAGTAGAATTGAGTACCTTACACTACTGTTCTGTATTCCTGAAATTTTGTGTTTTTGTGCAGGTAAAAACCTCAATCAGAAGTAGACTTAGTTGGTGGAGAGATTAGCAAACTACAAAAAGAATTAATCACTCATATCCATGATTAAAGTAGGCATGGAAATTAAAGGATGCATAAAATAAAGCAAAAAAAAAATTAAAAAACAAAAATTAAAAAACAAAAATTAAAAGAACAAAAGGGATATGAAAAGAAAGTAAGAATCTTTTTTGAATTGTTATTGATTCAATACAAAAGCCTTCTTCCCTTTACAGATCTTCTTCTTCAAAGTAAAAAAACTCAAAAATACAGTGGAAATTTGGAAAGAAGAAAATCTAAATAAAGCCCTAAAACTTGATTGTCTGAGATGTTGTCCTGTTGCTCTGTCTCTCTATTTATGAGAGATTCTAGTGGTAGAGTACCGTAGAACACTCCCAGCAAACCGCCACGCTCAACTCCACCAGAAGGCTGTGCTTTCGCAGCTTTTCAGGAAAAAATGCAGCAAAGTTGGGGAGATACAGCGTGTGTTTTTGTGAATGGCTTCATCTCATCCGTCCATGTAGAGATCTATCCTCAGAATCTTCATTTAATTTTCAAGATTTAAAATAATCTTGTTTCATAGATAACTTAGGAAACAAGTTATCTATAAATTCGAATTTAAACTTGAATTCTCTTCTTTATCTTTAACTTGGAGCTCAAGCAACCTAATTTAAATTGATTCTCTCTTTTATCTCTGAATTAGGATAGGATAATCTCTTAATTATCTGAGCACGATGGGCTCTTGGGCTTCTCTTAAACATGTGGGCTTATTTTGGGCTCTTTTCTTTCTCTTTTTAATTATGGAGGCCTGTACATTACTAAACAAAAAAATAATCAAATAGTAATATTTTATAAAAAATAAATATTAAAATATGACTAAAAATATGCACTTTTGATGAACAATCACACTCCCACTCCTATCATTTACTCGTCCTCGAGTGAAACAAGAAGAAGGAAAAAAACTAATCTAATCTAAACTAGCTCACTTTTATAGGAATCACAGTAGCACTTAACATGTGTAACAAGCCGTTAAATCTCTAAATTACCCTTAGAGGATGAGTGTTGTCTCCTAAGGGTTTTCAGTGAATTACACCCACAAAATTCATAAAAGAAAGAAAAACAAAATGTTAGTATTTTCGAAAAATTATTTTTGAAATTGAGAAAATATTTGAAATATTTTTGTAAAAAACAAGTAATCTATAAGTCTTAGGATCACCAAATTATTCATTCCTATACTTAGTCTCGATGCAATATTTACTATCAGTTTAGGTTAGAATTAAAACTTAATTTCTCACTTAGTCTATTATTTTACCCTAAGTCATATGCACCTTTGGGACCATGAATTTTTGACTCGGGATTTTTTAACTTCAACTCTTATGCCTTATATATATAGATTTTTTTCTTTTTTTTTCTTTGAAAGAAGTTCAAAGTATTACTACTTTGTTGCCTTTTAAGCACTTCTTTCCTTTTTTTAATATGTATAACTCATCTAATTTTTTGTGTAAGTATCAAGGCTTCTTGGGCTATAATACCTAGATAATTGATTATTAGATGTGTTAATACATATATTATATATAGATATATATGTATATATATATATTTCTTTTTCTCAAACTTACCTAATTACCTTTTGCGTAAATACCAAGACTTTCTTAGGCCAAAGCACCTAGCTAATCAATAATTAGATTTGTTTATTTTTCATGTATATATGTGTGTGTGTGTGTGTGTGTGTGTGTATGTATATTCTAAGACATAAGAGTCTTTGTTTTGAATCCTAAATGTGTAAGTGTATGAAGTATGGATATTTTATCAAGGTAAAACCCCTGGTAGATAACCCAGAATGACACCAGAACTAGCAGGAATTAAATGCTGAATGCGATCACTCTTGAGCAAGACTAGAAGCCGAATACCCGGTGAAGGGTTATGTACTTCTTCCTCGTGATTCCTCTTTGAAAGAGTTGGAGGTGCGTAATGCAATCTTGCTGTGAGAGCTTTTGATCGATAAATGTAATGAGTTTTGATAGACAAATGTAATATCTACTAAAGATGAAATATTATTTCAAAGGATGAATTGCCAATGAACTTACAAAGCTTGCCTTGAAGTAATAATCTTTGAGATTGGATACAAGATCAAGTAGGAATACAGTTTGAAGAATACAGCTTGAAGATCTTAAGAAAGGCTGAGAAAGATTGAGAAAGATTGTTTGAGGATTGAAGCTTTGATGTTAGTGCTCTTCTGAGCTCTCTTGCCTTGAATGGATGAAGGGGGCTCCTTATATAGAGAGCGTCGACCTTTCTGGAGACGGTGAGGTGTCTCGTTCTTTTGAGATTTGTCTGCTGATAGTGAGCTGTCTTGCACGTGGTGTTGTTGGCCTTTTGTTGAGTGCGCCTTTTGATGGGCTGTCGCGTCCTTGCTTTTGAATTACTGAGGTGAGTGGCTTCGTCCTTTTCCTGTGAGCTGTTGTCCTTAGCTTTTGAATTATTGATTGGCTTTTTCTTTTGGGCTGGCAACGAGTGTTATGTGTGCTGGACCTTTTACTTTTGAGCTGTCCGTTTTGTCCTTGAGTGTCTTGGTGAATGCGATCTGCTTTTGCTTTTGTCCTTTGGAATCTTGTCGGCGCTTTTGCAGGAATCTTGCAGAGAATCTTGTCAGCGCTTTGGCAGGAATCTTGCAGAGAATCTTGTCAGTGCATCGTCAGTGCTTTTGTCAAGAATCTTGCAGTGTTTTTGTCAGGTCTTGCAGAGAATCTTGTCAGTGCTTTTGTCAAGAATCTTGTCGGGAATCTTGCAGTGCTTTTGTCAGGAGAAGTTGTAGGAGAATTTCTTCTTCTTTCTGCCTTTTTTTTTTGAATTACATGTCAAAATTATTACACGTCAAAAGGGTCATGTCCGCCTATCGGGTCTGTTGAGGTGGAGGATGCTGCTGAGTTGGCTTGTGACTTGTTGAATTGCTTTTGCATCTTCTTGAATTTCTGAAATTGGAGGAATTGTTGAAATTCACTGTCGGAATCGGAGTCTGAGTCATTTTGGAGCTGGATTGGAGTCTTGGAGCTTGATTTTGGAGTTGAGGAAGAGTTAACTTGTTTTGAGACCTGTTGGATTTGATGTTGAATTTTCTTGCCAGTGCTAAGGAATTCATTGACTGTTGATTCTAAGCATAGAGTTTGGTTGAATTTGTCCCACCATTTGATTTTGAATTCCCGGAAGAGGCTCATTGGGAACTTATCAGCAATGGAGTAATGTTGGGAGATTCTGTAGCTCCAGCAGAATATCCATGGTACTTTGAATTCCCTATAGAACTGAAGGGTTTTAACATAATGTAATCCTTTGGCTTTGAGTAGATAGAGGTTGAAGCCCTTGAGTGCTGCCGGTGGTAGAATGTCTGTAGTAGGTCCGTATGAATGCCACCATTCATAGAACCATATAGGAAACTCTGCTTGACAATTGATTGAGGCTAAACCTGCACACAAAATACGAAATTTCAGAACTTAAGATTAGAATGTGCAAGTGCTCAATTCTTACCGCTATAGCAAGTGGCTATGCGGGTCGTGATCCACAATGAGGGTTTTGCGATAGAAGCGTTTACGTTTTTTGTATTGAAATTGTTAAGAAACCAAAACGATAGTTCTTCTTTGTTTTAAAGTTAAGAAAAAGAAAAAAGAAAGTTATGTTAAAGTTAAGAAGAAAGTGGTAGAATAGAAAGTGGAAAAAAATCAGAAAATGAAAGAAGCGACTATGTACAAATGAGTTTGGGAAAGAAGAGTGAAAACGATTTGGAAAAGGTATTGTTGGTGATTTAATTTACAGAAATAAAAGAAAAGAAATACAAATAATTAATCACCTTCTTTCCAACAAAAGCTTACCTTGAGTCTTTGCGACGATTTTACCTTGAAGTGGAGGCATTCAGCGCATAGCCCATAAGATTTGAGTATTGGTCTCTTCCACATTACATCATCAAGACTACTTCAAGAATGAAATGATACAGAGAGACTCACAATTCCATCGTCATGAGCTATCGGTGGCACTCGCAAAAGCAAAGCTCTTTCGATGCTTTAGACTCACTTGGAAGACAGTTGTACCAAAAAGAAGAGTGAAGTAGAAAAGAAGAAGAAGAAGAAAACTAAAAAGAAGTACATATACAGAAAGAACATTGATTCAATTTCATAACAATCAAAGAAAAGAAATAAATCTTACACCGGTGTCACTCCAGCTCAAGCTTCATTCTTGTTCTTCGTTGAAAGTCTGATCTCCTCTTATTTACATAAATGAAAATTACAATTACATGAACAAGAAAAACAAAAACCTAAACTAAGAAAAAAAAAACTAGTCTAAACCTATCTCTGCATGTTCGTCCACTTTTCAGCGCAGATACTGGCCTTTTATAGGCATAAATCCAGCAAGGAGGATCCCGGAGAGATCGGGGGAGCAAACGCTCCCCCTAACTCCCCAAGATTGCCGCGGAAATGCGGCTTTTGCCGTGTTTCCGCAGCCAGGGTGTGGCCAGGTGGCCATACCCTGTTGGTGGGTCAGCTTGGTTTCACCCTCTGACTTTATCTGGAGTTGGTTTGTCAGTTGGAGTCCCGGATTCTGATGAAATGGCCTTGGATTCTTGGCTTTAACCGATCGATTCTGAGAGGATTCTTCTCAACCGGTTTTTCACCTCTTGATTTTACCCTGATTTACTTGGTGCGAATTAATTCTGATTTAATTCAGAATTTTGGTGGGTTTTGGGCTCATTTCTGTTCATCTCCTTAAAGATTGGGCCTGCAAATAAATTAAACAATTAATTAGGACAATGCAGGCTTTTATTCTATAATAAGTATGGACATATGATAATAAATATGCAACATTAGCGACCAATCACACCCCCATACCTATCTTTTGCTCGTCCTCGAGCAAAACAACTAAACTATACTAAGGATTATTAGACCACTTTCGCAGGTCACGCGATTGCACTGAGCATGTGCCACAAGCCGTTAAACCTCTAGGTTTCCCCTAGAGGACGAGTTTTGTCTCTTGAGGGTTTTCAGTGGATTACACCCACAAAATCCATAAAGAAAGAGAAATAAAAGTTAGTATTTTCGAAAAGCATTTTTAAAAAGAAAAATATTTGAAATATAATTGTAAGATCTAAGCAACCTATAAGTTATAGGAAAACTGAATTTTTCATTCCTAAACTTAGTCTCTATTCAAAAATTTGTTATCAATTTAAGTAAGGAGTCAAATTGTACTTCTCATCTAATCTATTACTTTACCCTAAGTCATATGCACTTGTGACTATGAAAATTTTGACTAAGGGTTCATTAACTCTAACTCTTATGCCTTATTTATTTATATATATACATTTTTTTGTGTGGTATTATTCCTTAGTTCTATTAGGCTTTTCTAATCTGCCCATGTAACGAGCCTTTAATCGATGACTCCCAAACTAAACGGTCTTAGGGCACCAAGTGAGAAAACACCCCAAGGACTTAAGGACTCGAGCAAATAAAGCCACAAAACTAAGGATTTTATTATATGGACCTCTTTTAGGCGTGAATACTTATGCTTTATTAGGCACAAATACCCAGCTTAATCAGAGGATATATCTTTTTTTCTCAAACTTATCTAATCATCTTTCACATAAATACTAAGGCTTGCTTAGGCCAAAACACCTAGCTAGTCAATAATTAGATTTGTTTGTATATATATATATTTTTTTATAACTTATCTAATCATCTTTCGCATAAATACTAAGGCTTACTTAGGCCAAAGCACCTAGCTAATCAATAATTAGACTTTTTTTTTTATAAGGCATAAGAATCTTTGTTTTTGAACCCTAAGTGTGTAAGTGTATGAAGTGTGCATATTTCATCAAGGTAAAGATCAAGACCAAATTACTTTGACAAATTATCTTCCTAACTCTAAAAATCAAACAAATAATCTTATTTTGACCAAGTATAAGAAATCCTAATTTGGATTTTCCTATTCCTTAAAATTAACTTAATTTCTTACAAAAATAAGTCAAAATATTGTTTCTATTTTTCAAAAAGTTTTTACAAGTAAAGAAAAATGTTAATTTTTTTTTTAAAGAAAAAGAAAAGTTATGTTAGACCCTCCCCCACACCTATCTCATGCATTGTCCTCAATGTATGAATTAATGCATAGATGCATGAAAAAGAAGAAAGGGAAGGAAAATGGTTACCTTAAGGTGGTGGTTCTGGTGGTGGTCTGATTGGTCCACGAAACGCGGCCCAATCAACTTTTCTTGGGTCTCGGGGGAACCCACCAGAAATTACTCTAATATAACCCACTAAAAAGATGTGTCCATAAAGGATCTTTATTAAATATTTAACCCCATCTAATTTCCATATTCCATAATTGATTTCGGAGTCAAATTTGTCAACCACCTCGTCCCAGAATGGAGTATGAAATGGTAGAATGGTTGACTTGGACTAAGGAAGGACAGGAACTAATTCCGACTCAGGAAGGTGACTTAAATCAAGTAAAGGTTCAGGAGTCGAAATTGGTTCAAGAAGCAGGTCCAAGTCAAGAAGTTGAAACTCAAGTCCACATGTATTTTCTAACAATGGGATGTGACCTAATATGGGTGATTCCAGTTCAGGAATGATAGGTGGAGGAATCAAAACTGACTCTAAAATATTACTCAAGTTTGGTAACACAACAGGAGTCAATATTGATTCAGAAAGTTGAACTGGATCACAGATTTGAGAATCTAGGTCACATATCTCATTGAGTTCAATATCAAAAAATTGAGAACTTGCCAATTTGTCAATAGGACCTTCAAAATTGTATAATTGGTCAAGTTCAATATGATCATCAAGAATGGGTGATTCAATTTCATGATGAATTGGCACAAGATTCAATGTTGACTCAGAAAAAAGATTGAAATCAGGTGAAGACACCGGAGTCATTATTGAATCGGGAAGTAAAATTGAATCACTAAATTGAGATTCATGATCATATTCATTTTCAAGTTCAATTTTAGGTAAGGGATAACTTGCCAAACTATCAAAATTTGGAGTTTGGGCAAGTTCAAATGATTGTTCTGAAATGGAACCTTGATTTTCAAAACTACATGACTCGTTGGCTCTAACAGAATGGTTCGTGACATCAGAACAACGGTGAGAACGTAGGGATTCGACCATCATATCTATGTCACGATTACGAGTGTTTTGAGCCTGAGTCATGGTTTCAAGCATCTTTTCATAGTTGATAGGTTCATTGTTTTGATGAAAAGATGAAGAATTGTCTTGAAAGTGGTAGTGAAATTGAGAGTCCATCAGATTTTTAGATTTGTGTTTGGACTCACGCATACTCATTTCCAAAATTGATAGTTTTCTATTTTGGACGGGTGGAACTGAGTATGAATCTTGAAAATATTATGGACTAGGTAGAGAAGGAGGACAAGTTGGTTGATAATTATGCTCGGGGGAGGTGAATCCCCACTGACTCTGTGAAGAGTGGAAATCGTTATGGAAATTATAGTTATTAGATGGGGGACATGGGTTATATTGATTCGGATAAGACCAATTCGGCACACTACGTTGGTTAAAGTCATGATATGCCGGGTTGATAATATCCGAAAATGAACTCAGTGTGTAATATGGATTATTATTGAAGTTGAAAAAATTATTATTATAAGCCATATCACACAATACAAACAAAAAGAAAGAAAATACAAATAAGCAAACAAATAAAAGAGAAAGAAAAAAAATTCTAAACTAAGTTAGGGTAGACCTAGACCTAGACGACTCCTAACTGGTTAGACTGTCCACGGGAGGTTTAATGTAGACTTTGACCACAAGTTAATCAGTCAGGTCAGGGCAAGGTTGGTGGGAGGTTTTCCGTCAAAAGACGTTTCTTAATTAAATAACCACCAACCTTCGGGCTTTCGGCCCTTAATCCCTTTCCTAGACACTGATTTGGCAAGAGTCAAGTTCCAACACCTTTCCCCCTTAGGATAATCTCCTAATTGAGTCCGAAATGTCCCTAGGGCCAACGTCTACTCATTTTAAGTTAGGCTTGGGTTAGTGAGTGCTTGGATTCTGATTTTTGGGCTAAGGAAGGGTGATTAATTCCCACCTTATCTTGTTATTGGGTTGGTGCCCTTAAAATCAATTAGTGCAAGTGTACAAGATATGTAAGATTCACTCAAAGCGATATAAATCAACCAAGAAGTGAGTCCTATGCTAAATGCAATGCATACGTACCTTGCTCCAGCACTCTTCAACAGTAAAATAAAGGAATTGAAAAGACACGTGCCTAAGATGCAAACGTCTAATCAATTTTTTTTTTAACTTTTTCAACAAACTTTTTACTATTGGTTTATTAGCAGGTTTATGGTGATGGCATATAAGAAATAAAGATGCAGCAAGCTATGTTTTTGGCAAAATAAGCAACCCTACACAAAATCTATTAGTAGTCAACTCTTTTTTGCCGCGGATCCGCGGCTTTGGCCGCGCAAACGCGGCAAATCAGAGGGCCCTTGGTCTTTGCTTTCTACAGCAGAGGCCCAAGACCACTTGTATGTCACTGCAACCTTAATTTCCTGCTTTGCTTGCCCTATAACCTGCAACAGAGAAGAAAATTCGTTTAGTTCTAAAAATTTTCAAAAAATTCAGATTTCAATAAAAATAATGTTACCCTCCCCGGCAACGGCGCCAAAATTTGATTGAGGCTAAACCTGCACACAAAATACGAAATTTCAGAACTTAAGATTAGAATGTGCAAGTGCTCAATTCTTACCACTATAGCAAGTGGCTATGCGGGTCGTGATCCACAAGGAGGGTTTTGCGATAGAAGCGTTTACGTTTTTGTATTGAAATCGTTAAGAAACCAAAACGATAGTTCTTCTCTGTTTTAAAGTTAAGAAAAAGAAAAAAGAAAGTTATGTTAAAGTTAAGAAGAAAGTGGTAGAATAGAAAGTGGAAAAAAATCAAAAAATGAAAGAAGCGACTATGTACAAATGAGTTTGGGAAAGAAGAGTGAAAACGATTTGGAAAAGGTATTGTTGGTGATTTAATTTACAGAAATAAAAGAAAAGAAATACAAATAATTACTCACCTTCTTTCCAACAAAAGCTTACCTTGAGTCTTTGCGACGATTTTACCTTGAAGTGGAGGCATTCAGCGCATAGCCCATAAGATTTGAGTATTGGTCTCTTCCATATTACATCATCAAGACTACTTCAAGAATGAAATGATACAGAGAGACTCACAATTCCATCGTCATGAGCTATCGGTGGCACTCGCAAAAGTAAGGCTCTTTCGATGCTTTAGACTCACTTGGAAGACAGTTGTACCAAAAGAAAAGTGAAGTAGAAAAGAAGAAGAAGAAGAAAACTAAAAAGAAGTACATATACAGAAAGAACATTGATTCGATTTCATAACAATCAAAGAAAAGAAATAAATCTTACACCGGTGTCACTCCAGCTCAAGCTTCATTCTTGTTCTTCGATGAAAGTCTGATCTCCTCTTATTTACATAAATGAAAATTACAATTACATGAACAAGAAAAATAAAAACCTAAACTAAGAAATGAAAAACTAGTCTAAACCTATCTCTACATGTTCGTCCACTTTTCAGCGCAGATACTGGCCTTTTATAGGCATAAATCCAGTAAGGAGGATCCCGGGGAGATCGGGGGAGCAAACGCTCCCCTAACTCCCCAAGATTGCCATGAAAACGCGACTTTTGCCGCGTTTCTGCGGCCAGGGTGTGGCCAGGTGGCCACACCCTGTTGGTGGGTCAGCTTGGTTTCGCCCTCTGACTTTATCTGGAGTTGGTTTGTCAGTTGGAGTCCCGGATTCTAACGAAATGGCCTTGGATTCTTGGCTTTAACCGATCAATTCTGAGAGGATTCTTCTCAACCAGTTTTCCACCTCTTGATTTTGCCATGATTTACTTGGTGCGAATTAATTCTGATTTAATTCAGAATTTTGGTGGGCTTTGGGCTCATTTCTGTTCATCTCCTTAAAGATTGGGCCTGCAAATAAATTAAACAATTAATTAGGACAATGCAGGCTTTTATTCTATAATAAGTATGGACATATGATATTAAATATGCAACATTAGCGACCAATCAACAATTGGTATGGAAGGTGAAGAACCATGAGTGATCGAATGGTCTGTATAGGAATGTCCGATACCAAGCCATTCTGTAATCATGATAAGAGTATCCCTTTGGAATATAGTTGACTGTGAACTCCTTTGTTGTGGTGAGAGAAGCCCATTCTGTTGGTCGAATCACCTTTTTAATGATGCACTTGGAGTAAGAGATTTTCTCTGGATTACTTTTATCCATGGTATGGTAGAGTTCGATCGAGCCGGAGTCTATGAGGACAAGCTCATAGTACCTTTGAGTCTTGAGTGTGTCGTCTGGAAGCCATTGAAAACCAGAGGGTAAGATCTTGTTAATGAATGAACAGAGTGTTTTGTAGTCAGGAGTTTCTGTGAATGTGGCTAAGAGTAGATGTTCGGGGTTTTTTCTTGGTAAAATAGAGGGAGGAATCAGATTGAGGTCGTGGAGTATTTTGAAATTTTGTAGGGGTTGGTATAGCAAAAGGAAGAGGAGGAAAGTTACCAAGAACTTGGAATCTGTTAGGACTTTGAATAGGAGATGTTGAGAGGAATGAGATTTTTATCTCATAGTCTTTTGAATTAACTGTCTTTTGAATTGGAGACTTTCCTTTGTCATCGTTCATTTTGAATCTGTGGTCAAGAATTCACGAGTCAGAAAATCAAGCAAGGAGTTATTTGAACCTTTTAGATATTCTATATCGAAATCGAAAATGGAAAGGATGGCTTACCATCTGGCAAAGATTTGTTTGGATGCAATGTTCTGAACATCTTTTTCAAGGATGAACTTAGCAGCCTGACAATCGATTCTAAGGAGGAATTTTTTGTTTAAAAGATCGTCTTGAAATTTGGAAATACATTGGACGATGGAAAGTATTTCTTTCTTGATAGTGGAATATGATTTTTGAGGGCCAAGCCAAATGCCAGAATGAAACCTAACCAACTGTTCTTGTGATGAATGCGTAAGTTTTTGTTTTAGTATGCCTCTGTATCCTATATCGGATGCATCTGTTTCAACTATCATGAATGCATGAGGATGAGGAATGCATAGACATGGTAATGAATGGACTCTTTCTTTGATCTGTTTGACTATTTGAGTGTGTTTTTCTGACCATGCCGGTGGATTCTTCTGAAGTCTTTGGAATAGTGGTGCACAGGTTATTCGTATCTTAGGAATGAAGTCGGACACATAGTTTAGGCATCCTAAGAACCTCTGTAATTGGGTTTTATCCTTAATTTCGTCAGGGAATTTGTTTGCAAATTCTATCGATCTATTGATCGGTGTTATAGTCCCTCTATGAATATTGTGTCCTAAGAATCTAATGGATGTTTGAAATAGCTTCATTTTGGTTAACGAGACTACTAATATGTTTTTCTTTATAGTATGGAAAAAGATATTGAGGTGTTTGAAGTGTTGGTCTACGTTTTCTGAGTAAATCAGGACATCATTGATATATACTATGATAAATGTCGTATAAGGATTGAATATATCGTTCATGATTCTTTGGAATTCTGAAGGGGCATTTTTTAATCCAAAAGGCATTATGTTCCATTCATAGTGCCCGAAAGGTACGGTGAATGCCGTTTTGTATCGATCTTGTTCAGCTATTTGAATTTGCCAAAATCCTGACTTCATATCGAATTTGGAGAATAGTTTGGCATTATATAGTCTTTTTAATAAATCCTTTTTGTTTGGGATTGGATATCTGATCCATTGTAATACCTTATTTAACGGTTTGTAATTAATTACTAACCTTAGAGTTCCTCTCTCCTTTTCCGCTTGGTTCATGGCATAGAAGCCTGCACAGCTCCATGGGAACTTTGAAGGTCTTATTAGTTTTTTGGCAAGGAGGGTTTGTAATTCCTTCTTGCATATCTCTAGTAGGTCATGATTCATTTGAATGGGTCTAGCCTTGGTTGGAATATTTCTTTCAGAGAAATCTTTCTCATAAGGGAGGTTCACGATGTGTTTCTTTCTTTCCCAGAAAGCGTTAGGAATGTCTAAACAGATTTCTTTAGTGTATAAGTGTTGAAGTTCCTTGATATGTTGTTGAATATGTGTATCTTGTAATTGTTGATTTATTTTATGATACAGGATATCGTCTTGGAGAAATAGGATTTTGTTTTGTTTTCTTTGAATCAGGTTTATACTTTGATAAATTGAGTTGGTTTGTAAGGTATTTAGTTCTTTGTATTTTACAGGAGTTATAAATTTGAATAAGATCTTTTCTCCCATGATTTTTGTTCCTAATCCTGTGGAGTCTACCCAAAAGGGATAGATTTGAGTCAAGAATGGAATTCCTAGGATTACGTCAGTATTTAAGTCGTCTACGATGATGAATTGGTGTTTAAAGCATATCTTATTATTGCAAATTGATGTTTTGGTTAGTTTTCCTTTTACTCTTAAGGGGGAATCGTTTGCTGTTACTAATTTTTCATTTGTTGGTTCGTAATATTTGGTTGGGAATATACCGTCTCTGATTACGCTGTGGTCAGCTCCGGAATCGACCATGGCAGTAAAATTGGATTTGAAATTGTGAATTGTAAGGGTTATGAACACGAACCACTTTTGGTAAGAGAATCCTTTAATGGTTGAAATGAAATTAAAATCGGAAGGCTCAGTTGTCAAAATGGTGATTTCATCTAATGGAAAAGGTGGATTTTCATCTAATGGATTTGATATTGTTGCAATCTCTTTTCCTTTGTTGAGTTGGACTTGAATAAGACATATTTGTGTCTCGTATGCCAAGTTTTTGGTTTCCATTTGGGTTAGATTTTGTTTGATATGTTTAATTTCTTCTTTTAGTAATTTTATTTCTACTCGAAGTTCATGAATGTTATTTGGTTGGTTATTTAAGTTTGTAGTTATGGGGTAGGTTTTAAAGAGTTTTGAAATGCTAAAAGGTTGGATTAACATATCCTTTTCTTCTTCTTCATTAATAATTAGGGTTTTTAATCTTTCTAAATGTTCTTTCTGTTTTACCGGGTCAGGAATCTGTTGTATCATATCAAATATTAATTCTTTAGTAGCCTTTTTAGAGTTTGTTGTTTTTGGTAATTTTAAAGTATTTCTTTTGATCATATTAATCTGTTTGCATGTACATGTTTTATCACTAGAGCTTGAGGAAGTATAGAACTCATCATCTGATATCTTATTAATTTGAGAATAAAGTTGTAGTTTTTCTTTAAATTTTTCTTTTATATTTGAATCTATATCTGATATACTATCTATTATTTCATTAATTTTATTTTTTCTTTTTGATTTACATTTGCTTGCAATGTTGCCAGGTTTGCCACACTTGTAGCAGGTAATTTTCTTAGTTTGGTAGTAGGCCTCATTTGAATGTCTTTGAGGGTATTTGGAATATTTATATCTTCTTGGTTTAGATTTTTTGTAAGAGATGAATTTTTGTTGATGTCTTTTTTCTGTAGAGGGAGCTCGTATTCCTGTGATGCCAAATGCCTCACAGAACGAACCCATTTCCTTCCTCTTATTACCGTATTTCGCTTGAAATTTTAACTCTTGACATGCTAATAATGCTTCCTTCTTAACAAATGCGAATAATTGTCCATAAGTGATCGTACCAAAATCGACATTGTCATCTTCTATTCCCATGGCCTTTTTAATACTAGTAAAGACTCGTTGTGAAAATAAATTGGGTAAACCAGTGATAAATTTTTCTTTCCAAAAGATTTGGTCGAATCTGATCGTTTTAATACATGCGTTAAGAACATATCCTTGTACCATCTAAAATCAGAAAGTGTTGGACATCGTAAATTGGTAAGGAATATCTTTGAGGATCCTAACTCTTCTGCAAGATTTCCAACAAAGTGTGTTGCTATGGTAACTATGAGAAAACTAGTGGAATCATTTTTTCTAGTAATATTTCCTTGAGCATCTTCTATTTCCACTTCATGGTTTAGTATGACTTGCTTATCTTCTAGGGTTAATGAATTATCCCACCAGTATTTTAATTGTCCTGTAAATCCAGTAACTATATATACTGTGGCATTTTGTTCTGTTAATCTATTTGTCTTGTATGCCGTTACGGCCATATCTATCTCTTGAAGAGTATTTAATATCTCGTATTAACTTTTTCCATCAATATTCCATTCATATACCGAAGTACCATCGTAACTGGATTTGAATATCGCTTTTTCTTCATACTGAATATCCGGAGGGGTTGGTCTAGGATAATAATTTTTTGTACTACCTTTACTCCAGTAGTGCTTATTATTATTTTGTTTATTTTTCCTATGAATCCTATTAATCTCTAATTCTCGATCTGTTCCTTGAATATCATCTTCTACTTGATTTATCTGTTCAACGATTGAATTTTCTGAGGCTGAGTCTTCTTCTGCAGAGTCTTTTGCAGACTCGGGTTCTGAAATATCTTGTTCTTCTATCGTATTTATTTTTGAAGTACTTGGAGCATCCTTATTAATTTTTGCTAGGGCTTGAGTTATTTGTCCTAATAAATTCATGGGTTGGATTTTTTCCTCGAATTCTATTGGTATATTTGTAGGTTGAAAGTGTGGTGCAGAATAGCTTTGTGGGAATTTAGGGTTTGGTTCTTTATGAACTCCTTTAATTTCTGTTGATAGTGAATCGATTTGTTGTGCTATTGTGTGTAACATTTGATTTGAATAATTATTCTGATGATATATTTTTTTAATATCTTCCATATTGACTGGTTCATTATTATCCTTTCCCTTTTTAAAAGGTGAGGCTGTAATCTGTCCTTCATTGGTAGTGATCTGGATTGATTGTAATGGAGGGTAGATGGCAGTTACTGTTGTTTTCCCATCTGACAGCTGCCATTTCTTATACAGGCTAGTTTGAACATCAATTCGGGATTGTTCGTAGGGTTTAGTAATACCTTGTTTCATTAAATAGTGTTCTAGCCAAATTTCATAGTTAAAATCTATTTTATACTTTTCCATATCGGTAATTCATTCTTTTATTAATATCTCTTGGTAAGTTCTATCGAATTCTGAGAACCAATTGAAATGTTCGGATTCTTTCCTAAAATCTTTTATTAATTCGAAGCTTTTATTAATATATGGTTTTTGACTAGTAATCACATTAATTTCTCCGATAAATTCTCCTTTCATTTGGGATGATGTTGGAGAATAGTTGTCTTGATTCATTTCTGGAAGGGGTGACTTATGAAACACTTTGATGGGTTGTTGAAAGGAATAATCTGAGCATGATTTTCTGCTAGATTCAGTGTACCTATAGGAAGTTGAAGGTCTTTCCCTTAATGAATTAAATCGTATTAATACTGTTTCGTCATCTTCTTCTATTATGTCTGAAATCTCTGTTTTTTCTATATCTCTTGGAGGTTGAGGGTTTTCTATTTTAAATTCTTCTAGAATTGTAATCTCATTCCATTTTAATCTCTTGGGAACGAAGGTCTTTGACTGTTCAGCTTCAATCTGAAGTAGAACAGTTTCTTCTTGAGTAGGCGAACTTATCATTCTGGTATCAGGGCCATGTTTCTTGCATTTTAGCTATCATAAATACGTGATAATTGCTTGTTGCATTCTAAGTAGGCGTTGGTAAGCGTTGGTAAGCTTGTAAGTCCGTTGGTAAGCCCGTTGATGATTAGGGTGTTTCAGGCATAGTGTTCCCGTGTTCCAGTCGACTAAGGGTTCAGCAAACAGTTAGTTACGCATAAGTGATGACTAATATTATAAGGAAAATGTTTCTAGGTTCCAGTTCGTCCTTAGGAACAAACAGGAAAGTTATAAAGAGTAGAGAAGACATAGTTCATGAAGATTTCCTACAATGGAGAATTCCAAAAGAAAAGATAGAAAACATTTACAGTATAGGTACTTTTGATTTCAAACCTCATATGCTATAAAGATTCATGAAGAGACATTTAACATTCAAAATAAATCTCAAACTATTTAACTATTATCCAACCTAGCGTTACAAGAATTCCTTAAGAAAGGATTCCGTTATATGCATTTTGGATTAATACAGATTGCTATTAAACCTTTAGTCCACACTGGTATAGACATTCCTGTATACACAGCCTTAAGGGATAAGAGATTAAAAAGGTACAAGTCGTCCATCCTATCCATGATCCAGACCAACATATGTAATGGACCAGTTTATTTCAACTGCATGCCCAATTACTCTGTATCACTAACAGACCCATTATTCCTAAACTCATAACACTTTGTTTCTCGTTCTTTTTGGATTTTGTGGGTGTAATCCACTGAAAATCCTCATGAGACAAAACTCATCCTCTAGGGGTAACCTAGAGGTTTAATGGCTTGTTGTACATGCTAAGTGCAGCCGTAATTCCTACGAAAGTGAGTTAGGTTAGTTCTATTTTACTATTTTGCTCGAGGACGAGCAAACGATAGTTGCGGGGTGTGTTTAGACACATATATTGCATATTTGTTATTATATTTCTACATCCATTCTGTAATAAATCTTACAATTATACTGTCTTAATACCTAATTTGTGCAAGATATGATAGGAGAAGATAAATCACAAATCCAAGCCAACTAAATGAGATTCTTGAGAGGATTTAAATCACAACTAAAGATTGAGCACATCAGAGAAGATAAACCCAGATCCAATTCAGTTAAGATCAGATTTTTGAAGATCCAATTGGTTAGCTTAGAGACTCAACGAGAATAAATAAGAATAGAGGCAAATTCAGAAGATCAAAGGCAACCCTATCAATATACAAGGGGATATCTAAAGGATTGGGATGTATAATTAAAATAGTTCGAGAGATAAAATAAAATCCAACTGAAGATCATGGGATAAACAAATATTTATCTCAAACATTATCTCCAACCTTATCAAAAGATCTTTTCTGTTGCCAAGCGATTTTGTCCATATCTCCAACCTTATCAGAAGATTTTTTTTTTGTTGAGATAGCGATTTGGTCTCATCCCCAAGCGCGCTCTCCCCTCCCCATTTCTCCTATAAATACTTGCAAATTCAGAGGCAAAAATGACGAAAAAGCAGAGAATAGAATAGATTTTTGTATAGGTTTAACTTAGGTGTCTCTTTCTTTTTTAAATTTAATTTTTATTTTTTTATGTAACTAAGATCGAAGAATAGTTTCATGGGAGAACAAGAGTGATGCTTGTACTGAGAGTGATAACAGTGTAAGTATTCTTCTTTTTTTTTTATTGTTATTCAATTCAATCGAAGTTTCTTTTCTACTCTTATTTTTGTTGCTTCTCTCTTCTGTGTTTGTGAATCCAAATGACTCCAATAGCTTCGAAATTGCCTCGCCCTTGTAAGTACGTTGATGGCCTATTATAATGAATAACCATTTTTATGGTAGCATAGCTTGTACCTTCATTTCATAGTGTAGATTGGGAATGGGGAAGATCTCATCTGGCATGCTTTGTTCGCCTTCAAGTAAAGGTACATCGTTGACAGTTAACGATTCCAGGTAAGTCATCAACTGGAAGAAGTAGGTAAATTCTTTAGTTTTCTTTTCCTTTCTTTTAATCCTTAGTTTAGAATATCATCAACTCTCAACTCTATTCACTTTTTCACTTTCTTTGTATAATTTTATTTTCTATTTTCTCCATCTACTCCAACCTACCACTTTCACAATTTAACATAACTTTTTTCTTTTCTTTTATAGAACAAAGGAAGAACTTTAACTATTTTAAGTAACTTAAAAGAGAACATATAAAAAGCTTCCATGTCCCTCCTTGTGGATCACGACCCGCATAGCCACTAATTATAGTAGTAGAATTGAGTACCTTACACTACTGTTCTGTATTCCTGAAATTTTGTGTTTTTGTGCAGGTAAAAACCTCAATCAGAAGTAGACTTAGTTGGTGGAGAGATTAGCAAACTACAAAGAGAATTAATCACTCATATCCATGATTAAAGTAGGCATGGAAATTAAAGGATGCATAAAATAAAGCAAAAAAAATTAAAAAACAAAAATTAAAAGAACAAAAGGGATATGAAAAGAAAGTAAGAATCTTTTTTGAATTGTTATTGATTCAATACAAAAGCCTTCTTCCCTTTACAGATCTTCTTCTTCAAAGTAAAAAACTCAAAAATACAGTGGAAATTTGGAAAGAAGAAAATCTAAATAAAGCCCTAAAACTTGATTGTCTGAGATGCCTGTCCTGTTGCTCTGTCTCTCTATTTATGAGAGATTCTAGTGGTAGAGTACCGTAGAACACTCCCAGCAAACCGCCACGCTCAACTCCACCAGAAGGCTGTGCTTTCGCAGCTTTTCAGGGAAAAATGCAGCAAAGTTGGGGAGATACAGCGTGTGTTTTTGTGAATGGCTTCATCTCATCCGTCCATGTAGAGATCTATCCTCAGAATCTTCATTTAATTTTCAAGATTTAAAATAATCTTGTTTCATAGATAACTTAGGAAACAAGTTATCTATAAATTCGAATTTAAACTTGAATTCTCTTCTTTATCTTTAACTTGGAGCTCAAGCAACCTAATTTAAATTGATTGTCTCTTTTATCTCTGAATTAGGATAGGATAATCTCTGAATTATCTAAGCACGATGGGCTCTTGGGCTTCTCTTAAACATGTGGGCTTATTTTGGGCTCTTTTCTTTCTCTTTTAATTATGGAGGCCTGTACATTACTAAAAAAAAATAATTAAATAGTAATATTTTATAAAAAATAAATATTAAAATATGACTAAAAATATGCACTTTTGATGAACAATCACACTCCACACCTATCATTTACTCGTCCTCGAGTGAAACAAGAAGAAGGAAAAAAACTAATCTAATCTATACTAGCTCACTTTTATAGGAATCACGGTTGCACATAGCATGTGTAATAAGCCGTTAAATCTCTAAATTACCCTTAGAGGATGAGTGTTGTCTCCTAAAGGTTTTCAGTGAATTACACCCACAAAATTCATAAAAGAAAGAAAAACAAAATGTTAGTATTTTCGAAAATTATTTTTGAAATTGAGAAAATATTTGAAATATTTTTGTAAAAAACAAGTAATCTATAAGTCTTAGGATCACCAAATTATTCAATCCTATACTTAGTCTCGATACAATATTTACTATCAATTTAGGTTAGAATTAAAACTTAATTTCTCACTTAGTCTATTATTTTACCCTAAGTCATATGCACCTTTGGGACCATGAATTTTTGGCTCGGGATTTTTTAACTTCAACAATTATGCCTTATATATATATTTTTTTTCTTTTTTTTCTTTGAAAGAAGTTCAAAGTATTACTACTTTGTTGCCTTTTAAGCACTTCTTTCCTTTTTTTTAATATGTATAACTCATCTAATTTTTTTTTGTATAAGTATCAAGGCTTCTTGGCTATAATACCTAGATAATTGATTATTAGATGTGTTAATACATATTATATATATATATATATATATATATATATATATGTATGTATATATATATATATTTCTTTTTCTCAAACTTACCTAATTACCTTTTACGTTAATACCAAGACTTTCTTAGGCCAAAGCACCTAGCTAATCAATAATTAGATTTGTTTATTTTTCATGTATATGTGTGTGTGTGTGTGTGTGTGTGTGTGTGTGTGTGTGTGTGTGTGTGTTTCTAAGACATAAGAGTCTTTGTTTTGAATCCTAAATGTGTAAGTGTATGAAGTATGGATATTTTATCAAGGTAAAATTCAAGATTAAATTACTTTTCTAATTTTTCTTCCTAAACCTAAAAATCAAACAAATAATCTTTTTTTGACCAAGTATTAAGAAATTCTAATTATGAGTTTTCTATTCCTATAAATTAACTTAATTACTTACAAAAATAAATCAAAATATTATTTTTTTCAAAAAGTTTTTAAAATAAAAGAATTTTTTTATTAATATCTACCTATGTTAGTATGTTAGTAAAATTAGTTTATTTTTATCATGTTAATTTTGTTACATGTTAGAATGTTAGATGTTACATGTTAGACCATCCCCCACACCTATCTCATGCATTTTCCCTAACGTATGAATGAATGCATGTATTCATCGAATAAAGTGTAAAAGAAGTGAAGTTATATTACTGATACATAGGGTCAAGTAGATCCATGGTTGTGTCTGCTTCCGGTACTAATTCCAAAAATAATTTCCAACATTAACCATTTACCTTGAATTCATTACCATTCTTAGTGTCGAATATCTCTACTGCTTCATATGGAAACACAGTCCTAGCAATGAATGGCCCTATCTATCGTGATTTCAACTTCCCTGGAAAAGGATGAAACTTAGAATTGTAAAGTAAGACTTTTTGTCCTGCGACAAATCTTTTCTCATGATAAACTTATCATGAAAAACCTGTACTCTATCCTTCATAATCTTCACATTTTTAAGCCTCGTTCCTCAACTCCTCAAGTTTGAAAATTTATAATTTTCGAACATATCAGCCTTATCTAGATTAAAATTTAGCTATTTAATTGCTCATAGGGCTCGGTGCTTAATTCGACAGGAAGGTGGAAAGTCTTCCAAAGACTAATCTGTAAGAAGACATCCCTAGAATCATTTTAAGTCTGTCCTATATGCCCAGAAGGCATCTACTAATTTGGAGAACCAGTCTTTTCTGTTTTGATTCATAATATTCTCCAAGATAAGCTGTCTATTTGAGACTTCTATATGTCCACTAGTTTGAGGATGGTAAGGTGTGAATAACTTATGTGTTATGGCATATTTTCGCATAAGAGCTCCAAAAGTTCAATTGAAAAACTGTGAGCCATTATCACTAATTATTGCACGAGGGGTTCCAAAGCGTGAAAAGATGTTTTCTTTCAAGAACTTAACAACAACTTTGTTGTCGTTTGTCTTGCAAGGGATGGCTTCAACCCATTTGAATACGTAATCCATAACAACGAAGATGTATTGGTGTCCAAAGGAGATAGAAAAAGGACCCATAAAGTCAATTCTCCAACGTCAAAGAGTTCTATTTTTAGAATTAGGTTGAGGGGCATCATATTACATCTCTAAATCCTACCTATCATTTGGCATCTTGTGCACATCTTGCAAAAATCAAATGTGTCTTTAAACAAAATTATGTAGAACATTTTTTTATAGTTTTACGGGGACCAAAGTATCCACCGCATGCAAGCTCGTGACAAAAGGCTAGAATACTCTTAACTTCCTCATTGGGAATACATCTCCCAATGATTTGGTCAGATTAATATTTAAAGAGATAAAATTCCTCCAAAATGAAATATCAGACATGAGACAAGAACCGATATATGTCTTCTTTTGACCAGTGAGATGGAGTCTGGTTTATGACTAAGTAGTTATCTATGTTGGCAAACCATAGTTCCCTAAAGGTAGCTAAGAGTTGTTCATTGGGAAAGTTATCGTTGATTGCAACTCGTTGGAAGGAGCATTTGGAACACAAGAGAGGTGACCGACGATGACATTTTTGACACTTTTTTTATCTCAAATTTCTAGATCAAACTCTTGAAGGAGAAGGATCCAACAAATGAGTTGGGCCTTCACGTCCTTCTTGACATTAGGTATCAAAGTGCAGAATGATCGGTGAATATGGTGGTTTTGGTCCAAGGATGTATGGACGAAATTTTTTCAATACAAACACTACAACCAAGAATTCCTTCTCAGTTGTAGTATAGTTTAATTGGGCTTAATTTAGAGTCCTACTTAAATAGTAGATCACATGATACTTGTTATCTATGCGCTATCCTAAGACAATGCCTATGGCAAAACTGGAAGCATCACACATGATCCCAAATGCTTTGGACTAATTCGGGGCCGAAATTATGGGTGCAGAGATAAGTTCCATTTTGAGCTTCTCTCAAGCGTTAAGACATTGGTCATCAAAGATGAAAGCCACATCCTTTGCTAAAGGTTGGTTAGGGGTCTAGTAATTTTGATAAAATCCTTAATGAACCTGCGATAGGACCCGGCGTGTCCTAAAAAGGATCGGAGGTCTTTTACATATTTGGGTGTGGGAAGCTTGGCTATGACCTCTATTTTTACTTTGTCCACTTCAATCCCTTTTCTAGAAGTTTCATGACCTAGAACAATCCCATATTGTACTATAAAGTGGTACTTTTCTCAATTCAAAGTCAATTTTTTTTGGGCACATCATTCGAGGATAAGTCTAGATGGTGTAGACATTGGTCAAAAGAGTCTCTATAGATAGAGAAATCATCCATAAAGATCTCTAAGAATCATTCGACCATGTCAGAGAATAAGCTTAACATGCAACGTTAAAATATCACGGGGGCATTGTATAAACCGAAAGGCATTCAGCAGTAAGCAAAAGTCCCAAATAGACAAGTAAACATTATTTTCTCTTGGTCCTCTAGAGCTATAGGGATTTGATTATATCCCAAGTAACCGTTCAGGAAACAGTAATACTCGTGGCCCACTAATCGTTCAAGCATTTGATCGATAAATGGAAGAGAAAAATGGTCTTTACTAGTGACAACATTTAATTTTCGATAGTCAATGCAATCTCGAACCATTACAGGGAGTCACGTTTGTACTAACTCTTGGTTTTCATTCTCTACCATGGTAAAACTAGATTTCTTAGGGACCGCATGGACTGGGCTGACCCATTGACTATTAGGAATAGGATAAATTATCAATTATCTAAGAGTTTTACTATTTCAGATTGAACGACCTCTTGCATAATTGGGTTTAACCTACATTGTGGGTCCCTCTCTGGTTTTGCCTCTTCATTTAGATAAATTCGATGTTGAACTATAGTTGGACTTAATCCCTTTATGTCGATCATCGTCCAACCAATGGCTCCTTATGTTTCCTAAGGATTGTCACAAAGTTCTCTTCTTGCCCGTTAGTCAAGTTGGATGCAATTATGACTAGTAAAATCTCTTGTTCACCTAAGTATGAGTACTTGAGATGTTTGGATAAGGCTCTTAGCTCTAAGAAAGGAGATGACTCAATAGACGGAGGAGTCAAGCTTGTGGCTCCGGATCTAATGAACTTGGGCTCGATGACCACTCAATAGTAGACTGACTAACTCATCAAGTTTGAAATCCTTAGATTCCAACTCGGCATCACACTCGGCTACTAATTTTATCTCCTCACTATGCTCTCTTGTTAAGTCCTCAATAAGGTTTACCTCAACAGGTGGATCATCCATATCGTAGGGTTATTTTTTAAGTTGAAAATATTGACTTCCTTAGTCATATCTCAAAAAGTCAATCTTATTGATCCATTTCTGTAATTTATAACTGCATTTGCGGTTGCTAGAAATGGGTGTCTTAAGATGATAAGAGTTTGGGACCTAGGATTAGAGACTGGTTGGGTCTCTAGGATAATAAAGTCTACTGGATAAATGAATTCCCCTATTCAGATAAGGACATCGGTTATTTCTCCTTTTGGGACTTTGACTGACCGGTCAGCTAACTGGATCATGACTTGAGTTGGGCTAAGTTTACCCAACCCAAGTTGTTGGTATACTGAGAAAGGGAGTAAGTTGATACTCGTTCTCAAAAGTGCTCGATTAATTTTCGTCTGACCTACTGTGCAAGAGATGGTAGGACAACTAGGATCCTTGTACTTGATGGGGATCTGATTGGACAATAGCTCACTAATATTAGTGGCTAGAAAAACTTTCTTTGGCACATTGGTCTTTCTCTTCTTGGTGCATATTGTTGGCCCAGAGGCCTTCCACTCTAGTTTTGATGATGATTAACTCATATAGTTATGTTTACTAATAATCTTGTGATGTTTAGTTTCAGATCTTTTATCAAGATATTAGTTGGTGATTGCTTCAACAAAGGAGTTTTGAAGCCTTTCACATGGTGATTCCAGAGCCCGAGCATCAAGATCATACATAGCACTCGTTGGAGTCTAGCTCGGTGGATCACGGTTTGGATCGAGTCGACTTGAAGATGGAGATCGTCAAGAAGACTTAGGTATCCTAGTTTAGTTTGTTTAAGATCCATTTGTAAAGATTAGATAGTGTGATATGCTCAAGTTCACAATACACACACGTTTTATGTTTTGGATATTGGTTTTCGGTTTTTGGTTTAACCGATATTGGTTTTCATGAATAGATAGTATATCAAAACAAGGTTACTTGATTTTATGTATATTAGATTCATTCTATATACTTGCATGCTTCAACTACTTAGACAAACTTAGTTTAATATGCCTATTCATGTGTTTTGGTGTTTTGGTATTTTTAACAAAACATTATTTTGGAATTAAAGACAAAAACTATGATATGTATATGTTTCATGTATATTGGACCTATGTCCATATGCAACATGCCGAAAAGTGTTTAAGTATCATGTTTTTGTATTTGAATGAGTTTTAGGAAAAATCAGATTTCCTATTGAAAAATTCAAGTTTGAAAAAATACAGGTTTTGGTTTTCGAAAATATTTGTAAGACACAAAAATGGTTCAAAATGTTTGATATTTGTCTTGAAATTTTTATCACATGTTTGTATATCAATGAAAAATGATAAAACTATTTTTGTGGAATTTTAGGAGTTTTATGGGAATTTTTAGAATAATTTTTAACCCTGTTTTCTGACCCAGAACAGTGCCTGACAGGCTCTGGCGGTCGACCGACCGGTCGACCGGACCCAGAGTCGGTCGACCGACGTGCACTGATCTGTGCACGTTGGGCTGGCACTTGGGCCGGTCGACCGGGCGGTCGACCGGACCAGAGAGCTCTGCTCTCTGTTTTTCTACGGTCGACCGGCCGGTCGACCGCAGGCAGCCAACGGTCAAAAATATGACCGTTGGCGGTCGACCGGGCGGTCGACCGCCAGCCGTCTCAGGCTGAGAATTCAGCCTAACGGCTAATTTTTGTATTGGGGTTATAAATACCCCATTGCTTTGAGTTTTTGGTTACGATTTTAAGAGCTAAAATTTCTCTCTTTCTTGGTGTTTAAAACAAGTTTTCAAAAGTGTTTAGAGCTTAAAAAAGATCTATCTTTATATTGTTTTAGGGTTTTGGAAAAATCAAAGAAAATAGAAATTTGATAGATTTTTAGTGTTCTTCATTTCTATCTTTTACAAAGAGTTTTCCCAGTATTTTTCTTTGAGTTTTTTGTTTTCCAAGCTCTTGTTTATTCACACTTGAGCTATCTTCTATACTATTCTATTAGGATCATTTATTTGTGGGAAAATTGTTTGAGGTTGTGGAAACCTCCAAGTTGTAAACCCCTTCATTTGTTGTATCCCTCTTTGGTAGAGGTTGATTTGGATTGTGGGGTGCTCCCTCTTTGGTAGAGGTTGAGGTTGTTGTTTACTCCCTCTTGTGAGATGGAGTTGGTGTTGGTTTGGATCCCTCTTCGGTAGAGGTGGATTGTATTTGTATTGCCTCGGTGGAGGTTGTTGGTTGAGAAAGAAGTTCGGTACTCCCGGTTGTTGTACAAATCCTCCTCGGTGGAGGTTCCCTCGGTGGGAGTCCTCGGTGGACAAGTTAGTGGATTAGAAATCCTTCTCGGTGAAGGCGGGGACGTAGAGCTAGGGGCTCGAACCTCGAAACACATCTTGTTGTTTGCGTTTGATCCATTGACTCTTAACTCTCTCTCTCTCTCTTTACTTTGTGTTGTGCATTGCATCATTCATATCATCCATATCATATTTATATGCTTGTGTTGTGCCTTGCATTGATTCATATTGCTTATAACTATATGCTTGGTTGTGTTTGCTTGTGTGCCTCACTTGTGCCTAACCGCGAGAGCTTCATATAGCACCTCAACTCTTATTCAGAGGAATCAAGAGGAGTTAGTCCAGAGCCCTTTACGGGGAATTCGGCTGCACTCGTTGGTTGCACTAAGTGTAGTTGCAAATTAGTTTTAATTTCCGCATTTAGTTCATTAGATTAGCGGTACACTTATTCACCCCCCCTCTAGGTGTACTTTCAATTGGTATCAGAGCCTACGCTCCTGATACTTGGTTTAACAACCTAGGAGTGAGATCTTGGTTAGCTAATCTATCATTTGCATTTGCACATATATTTCTTTGCACACACTTATGGACTTCATGACCCCACCTATGTTTGATTCTTCCAACATTGTTGTTTGGAAGACTAAGATGTCCATATATTTGAAAACCCTAGGCTTGCATGTTTTCCTTGCCGCTACCAAGAAATGCTATCTTGGTAATCGCAATCATATAGGGGCCAGTACACTTGCCCTTGAGGCTATTAGAAGCACGCTTAACAAAGAATATCTTATGCTTGTTTCTAACCTTGATTCTGCTTTTGTAGTGTGGAACAAGTTGACCACCTCCAAGCTTCTATTGCCAATCCAACAAGAGGAGGAATCTAGTGGAGAATCTGAGTCACAATGCTTCATGGTCCAAAGGAATGACTCCCTTGAGGTACATTCAGATACTCAACTAGATAGTGCTAGCTCTTCATTTGATGATCATGATAGTATGGATGCCAATGCTTTAAATGAAAAGTTATCTATTGTTTGTGAAAACCTCCTTGAAAAATATAAAGTTTTAAAAAAGAAAACTTGTAAGATTAATAAAGAAAAAGAGGATTTGTTTTCAAAACTTGAGTTGATTTTGCAAGAGAAGGATGAGATTTCTAGTGAACGTGACTCACTTAAATCTCAACTAGACCTTGTCTTAAAGGAAAATGAGATTTTGAAAAATAGAAATGATTGTAACGAAGTTTTGAAGAAAAATAAAGTTATGTCTTCTAAACTTGATGTTGTTTTAAAAGAAAATGACTCTTTAAAAATGAAAATTGCTTCTATTTCCAAGGATTTAGAAGTTTGTTTAAAGAAAAATGAATCTTTGAAAATTAATATTGATTCACATGTTTGCCATGCTAGGATAGTTTCACCTAGTTCACCTATTGCATGCTCCACTTCTTCTTTAATTAAAAATGATATATCTATGCTTAAGAAGAATATGGATTGTTTGGGCTCCACTTTGAGCCAATGTGTTTTGTGTCATACACGTTTGGAATCTTTGTTTCGAAAGAAACAAGTTCCATCTTTGCATGCACACCCTTCATGGCATACACATGCTTCTCACGGTCACCACCATCACATGTATGCTCATGTGTACACTTGTACACATTGTGAACGTAAGGGCCACCTTGCTAAATTTTGCTTTGATAAGATATATGATGAAAATTAGCAAATAAATTTGTTTGGGTTAGAAAAGGTACTAACCCCCATGGACCCAAAAAGATATGGGTACCAAGAACACCCCTATTGTATTTGATGTAGGTGTGGGCTCTCGCATGACGTGAGAGTATCGGTACCTTGGAGTGGATGCGTTCCGAGCTTCATGTGGACTATTTGGATGCATCACTTTCAAGGGAAGTTTGGTGGGAGGACCACCTTGGTTTGGAGAACTAGAGAGGTGCCCTAATCGGTTTTGGTATCGATCTCCAACTCCCGTTTATATTTACATGCTTTTCATGTTCATTGTTTATAGCATGTTTTGTTGTTTATTGATTATTATGACAATGCCATAATTATTAGACCATTGAAATGCATGTATAGATTTTGAGATCACCATGCTTAATATGGATCATTCTTTGTGTTCTCGCATATGTTTAGCTATTATGTATATCATAGTTCCAATAGCATGTGGATTTACATAATAATCATATCATGTTGATTTATGACTTATTTTATGCTTCATGATTTGAATATATGTTTAAATGTTAGTTTTCATTAAAACTAGGATATATATTTGTACATATAGTGGGCCACAAATAAATCATTATATGTTTGTGCTTTAACGCTTATTTGAACCCATTAGATGTGCTAGTATAGTCTAGTTTTGATGATTCATGCATTTTAACTTGTATTCCCCATTTTGGACATGTTTTATGATCATGTGTTTTCACTTCATGTATATGTCTATCTTGTCTAAACTATTAATTATACATATACATCCTTTAAGCCACGTGCCTTCATGCATATACATTTGTGGACTCGTTATGTTTTGGATATGTATGTATACTTTAGTTTGTACTTGACATACATATGCCTTGAAGAAATCGAGTTTTGATGATTTTCATGTTTTTGAGGAATATTGAGCTTGAATGTCTATTTTCATGATTATTTGTGTCACATAACACTTGTACACTCACTTCATTTAAATGTTTCTCATGATTGTGTTTTCATGAGTATGTATGGACTTTATGGACTTCGAGTGTTTAGTGCCATGTGATTTACATGTGTTTTATGAAAAATATTTTGTCTTATTCTTTACTTGAAGGATTTCGTACTAGTTCACAAGTTTTTCCATTTAACTAGTTCGTATTCTTCGTTATGGTAGAGTTTTTCAAACATACACTATTTTTCAAATCTATTTTTGAAAATCCCTACCTCCACGGGCGGTTGGATGGGAGTCCATGCCTTGTATGCTTTTATTGAAAATCATTTTAAACATGAGCATGAATGGGTGGTAGGTAATATGAGATATACTCTTGATATTATTGTTGTTTCAATTGGTATCATTGGATTCTTTCAATTGGTATCAATATTGACATTTTTGTATACTCATATATATTTTTATGTATGTATGCATACTCTTCAAATTGTATCAATTTCGATTGGTATCTAATTTTTCATACATATATAAATTTTTTATGGATAAGCTTGAAATTTTAATGACTATCATGTTTCAATTGATTAGTTTTCAATTGGTATTTCATAAAGGGGGAGAAAACTCATATTTTATCTTTCAATTGGTATTTGGTTTACCATTGGTTTTGTATTCCACTCCCTTACTTTATGATAGAAAATAATAATTTCAATTTGGTATCATATGTTTAAAAAGAATAATACTTTAAATTGGTATCAAGATTGTATTTGTTTTCTCAAAATTGGTATCTAGATGCTTATTTGTTTACTCAATTGGTATCAAGATTTTGTTTACTTTCATTGGTATCTATTGATCTATTTCTTTCAATTGGTATCCATGAAAATTTATATTGATTTGTTTGATATCATCCCTTTATTGATTCTATGTTTCGAACAAAAAGGGGGAGAAGAATGTTTTTGTTTTTACTTGGACCCTTTTGTTGATGATTGACAAAAAGGGGGAGAAGTATTTGGTATATATATGCATGTTTTTGGAAAAAGGATTTATGTTTATGCATATATGTTTTGTATTATTTTGCAAATAGGAGAAAAAGAATTTGATGTGTTTCATGCTTGTTTATGCATGTTTATCTCCTTATATTTGCATACATATTTAGTTAGTTTATGTGCTTCATTGCATATCTTATTGCTTATTTGTGATGCATGAGTTAAGGGGGAGCTTCTTTGAAGCTTTACTTTAATCCATGCATATATAACTCCATGAGTTTTGTCATCATCAAAAAGGGGAGATTGTTGGCCCAGAGGCCTTCCACTCTAGTTTTGATGATGATTAACTCATGTAGTTATGTTTACTAATAATCTTATGATGTTTAGTTTCAGATCTTTATTAAGATATTAGTTGGTGATTGCTTCAACAAAGGAGTTTTGAAGCCTTTCACATGGTGATTCCAGAGCCCGAGCATCAAGATCATACATAGCACTCATTGGAGTCTAGCTCGGTGGATCACAGTTTGGATCGAGTCGACTTGAAGATGGAGATCGTCAAGAAGACTTACGTATCCTAGTTTAGTTTGTTTTAGATCCATTTGTAAAGATTAGATAGTGTGATATGCTCAAGTTCAAAATACACAAACGTTTTATGTTTTGGATATTGGTTTTCGGTTTTCGGTTTAACCGATATTGGTTTTCATGAATAGATAGTATATCAAAACAAGGTTACTTGGTTTTATGTATATTAGATTAATTCTATATACATGCATACTTCAACTTCTTAGACAAACTTAGTTTGATATGACTATTCATGTGTTTTGGTGTTTTGGTATTTTTAACAAAACATTATTTTGGAATTAAAGACAAAAACTATGATATGTATATGTTTCATGTATATTGGACCTATGTCCATATACAACATGCCTAAAAGTGTTTAAGTATCATGTTTTTGTATTTGAATGAGTTTTAGGAAAAATCAGATTTCCTATTGAAAAATACAAGTTTGGAAAAATACAGGTTTTGGTTTTCGAAAATATTTGTAAGACACAAAAATGGTTCAAAATGTTTGATATTTATCTTGAAATTTTTATCACATGTTTGTATATCAATGAAAAATGATAAAACTATTTTGTGGAATTTTAGAAGTTTTATGGGAATTTTTAGAATAATTTTTAACCCTATTTTCTGACCCAGAACAGTGCCTGACAGGCTCTGGCGGTCGACTGACCGGTTGACCGGACCCAGAGTCGGTCGACCGATCAGTCGACCGACGTGCACAGATCTGTGCACGTTGGGCTGGCACTTGGGCCGGTCGACCGGGCGGTCGACCGGACCAGATAGCTCTGCTCTCTGTTTTTCTACGGTCGACCGGCCGGTCGACCGCAGGCAGCCAACGGTCAAAAATATGACCGTTGGCGGTCGACCGCCAGCCGTCTCAGGCTGAGAATTCAGCCTAACGGCTAGTTTTTGTATTGGGGTTATAAATACCCCATTGCTTTGAGTTTTTGGTTAAGATTTTAAGAGCTAAAATTTCTCTCTTTCTTAGTGTTTAAAACAAGTTTTCAAAAGTGTTTAGAGCTTAAAAAAAGATCTATCTTTATATTGTTTTAGGGTTTTGGAAAAATCAAAGAAAATAGAAATTTGGGAGATTTGTAGTGTTCTTCATTTCTATCTTTTACAAAGAGTTTTCCCAAGTATTTTTCTTTGAATTTTTTGTTTCCAAGCTCTTGTTTATCCACACTTGAGCTATTTTCTATCCTATTCTATTAGGATCATTTATTTGTGGGAAAATTATTTGAGGTTGTGGAAACCTCCAAGTTGTAAACCCTTTATTTGTTGTATCCCTCTTTGGTAGAGGTTGATTTGGATTGTGGGGTGCTCCCTCTTTGGTAGAGGTTGAGGTTGTTGTTTACTCCCTCTTGGTGAGGTGGAGTTGGTGTTGGTTTGGATCCCTCTTCGGTAGAGGTGGATTGTGTTTGTATTGCCTCGATGGAGGTTGTTGGTTGAGAGAGGAGTTCGGTACTCCCGGTTGTTGTACAAATCCTCCTCGGTGGAGGTTCCCTCAGTGGGAGTCCTCGGTGGACAAGTTAGTGGATTAGAAATCCTTCTCGGTGAAAGCGGGGACGTAGAGCTAGGGGCTCGAACCTCAAAACACATCTTGTTGTTTGCGTTTGATCCATTGACTCTTAACTCTCTCTCTTTACTTTGTGTTATGCATTGCATCATTCATATCATCCATATCATATTTATATACTTGTGTTGTGCCTTGCATTGATTCATATTGCTTATACCTATATGCTTGGTTGTGTTTGCTTGTGTGCCTCACTTATGCCTAACCGCGAGAGCTTCATATAGCACCTCAACTCTTAATCAGAGGAATCAAGAGGAGTTAGTCCAGAACCCTTCACGGGTAATTCGGCTACGCTCGTTGGTTGCACTAAGTGTAGTTGCAAATTAGTTTTAATTTCCGCATTTAGTTCATTAGATTAGCGGTATACCTATTCACCCCCTCTAGGTGTACTTTCACATATGTCCTTAAGGAATTTGGCATAACTTGGGACTTTTTGGATTGCATCAAAAAGAGGTACATTAATCCTTACTTGATTGAAGATCTCAAGTATTTTTTCCATTTGTGCATTACTATTACTCCTAAGCCTATTCGAAAATGGGGCTTTAGGCTTATGCACTTGTTCGGCTGATTTATCTTCAAAAGTGGGCATAGTGGAACTAGAAGGAGTGGATGTTTGAGTTGGGTCGGTAGCATTGACACTTGATTATCAACTTATTTTCTCAATCGTAATGTATGAACCATATTACATTGGTTCATTGGATCCTCTTAAGGTACATGAGCTTGACAAGAGTTTCTAGGGTTTGTTATCGGTTTACTAGGCAAAGTCGCTTTGAACCTTTCATTTATGAAACTGGCTAACTGACTTATGTGACCCTCTAATCTAAATATGACATGTCCCGTATTCTGCATGAGAGACATCAAAATCTTCTCTAAATCGGTAAATTTCTTGTCGGTGTGGGACTTTGGAAGGAAGGTTGTGGAGCTTGATAGGGAAAATTGTGTTGATAATGAGATGGTTGGAAATTATTGAAGAAGTCGGGCAAGTGTCATTTTAAAATCACTAATTAAAGTGTGTGTGTTTTGGCTTCCTCGATACTTCCGTTATAGAATAGACGCTAAATAGGTCGAATCCACAGGGACAGGAAGCGATAGAAGCTTTACCGGTATGTTCATGCGTGTGTTAAAGTTTCTTCAACATTTTAAAGAATAAAAATAAAATAAAATAAAAATGAAAAGAGAAGGATACAGTGAAAACAAAGAAGTGAGAAACATAGAAAAGAATGTATTTATAATTTTTGTAATTATTTTTAAAACAAAAAAAAGAAAGAAAACTCATGGCTACTAACTGCTAATGGCTCCACTAACATGCTAACCTCTTAGTGATAGTTGACTCACATGTATCATTGGCCATCACTAGTCCTTGGTTCAAGAGCTTAACAAAGTAAGGCTCATAAGATCACTTTCACATCCAAACTTAACAAATAAGAGCAAACTATACTTAGACAATCAAAACTAACTAGATTAAGCATGGAATAAAGTAACGGTAAGTTGTTAGAGAGTTAGATGCTAGAGTGTTAGAATCTATCATCATGAGCCATCAATGGCTCTTGCAAGAGCAAGGCCAAGTAGAGGCTATTAGATTCATGCGGATTATCAAGTAAAGAGTTAGCATATTTAGTGGTTAGTAGTTAGCTGCCATGAGAAGAAAAATTAGCTATATATGAAAAGAGTTAGAGAAAAGAAAACAAAAACCTTTCATAGAGTGTCACCGTCCATTATAAGCACTCTTACTTTCATCCTATGTACTACTCTTTTTCCTATTACATGATTTAAAAGAAATGAAAAATACAAAAGAGGAAGAAAAAGAACAACTAACCTAAACTAAAGAAAGAAAACTACGCTAAAAACTCCTCTCGAAAATTCTGGAAACCTGGGATATTTATAGGCATAGGGGGGCTCCAGGGGGTTATCATGGGGCCATGCGTCGAAGCTCGACACGTGGCCCCACCATAATACCGCGAAAACACAGCTTTTGTCACGTTTTTGCGGCCCTTCTAGGGCCGCGCGCGCCATTCCAGGGTGTGCGGCCTCATGCTGCACACCACTCCTTGTACCTCCTGTCGCTTTGTAGAAATTCGCTCCCAGATTTGGTAGATCCAACTTTCAAAAGTCAATGGCTATATTTGTAGGCTTTAAATATCACCAAATGAATAAGATTTTTGTCTTCATCTTCATTTCATGTCATGGACCTAGAAACATACAAGAGAGATATTATTAATAGAATTTAATATTAAATAAATATGAATATGTGGCATGAAATATGCAATTTTGGAGACTAATCACACCCCTACACTTATCTTTTGCTCGTCTCAAGCAAAATAGAAAAAATAAGAAAATTATTACACCACTTTTGTAGGTGACGCGATTGTATTGAGCATGTATAACAAGCCGTTAAACCTCTAAATTTCCCCTAGAGAGGAGTTTTGTCTCCTGAGGGTTTTCTGCGGATTACACGCACAAAATCTATAAAGAAAGAAATTAAATGTTAGTATTTTAAAAAATACATTTTGAAAGAGAGAAAAGTGTTGAAGTATTTCTGCAGAAAATTTAAGCGATCCAAGGTAATAGCTTAACCAGAAATTATTCTTCCTTAAACTAAGTCTAAATGTAAAATCTTGTTATAAATTAAAGGTAAGAATTTAAAATTGAATTGATTTTTTTATCTTTCATAAAAAACTCTTAGAAAATATGCACTTTGTGAACTGTGGAGATTTTTGGTATGTCGACTCTAACTTTCGTACCATTTATTTATATTAATTTTTTTTCTTCTTTTTTTTTCCATTCTTTTTCTTCCCTCAGTTTTCTAAGACTTTCTAGTTACTCTCAAATTAGATGGTTTTAGGGAGCCAGATGAGAAAATAACCCTCGGGCTTAAGGACTTGAGTAAACAATGCCACAAAACTAAAGGAGATTATTTTATTTTTGTCCACCGTTTTAGGCGTTAATAATCATGCTTCCTGAGGCATAGTATTTCATCATTTTTTTATATATATGTTTTTTTTTATATGGCATTTTCAGTCTTTGTTTCAATTCCCCCAGAAACATTGTGTAAGTGTGAAGTGCATATATCTAAGGCAAAAATTCGAGATCAAATTGTCTTTCCAATCTTACATTCTTATCTTAAACTTTAAACAAGACCTATTATTTTGAATCGGTTTAAGAATTCATAATTTTAGGTCTTCTTAATTCCTAAGATCCTCATAACTTTCTTAAAAATAAATCAAAACTATTTCTCTTATTTCAAAAAATTTTATAAAAAGAAAAGAAAAGGGTTTCTATACAAAAGAAAAAATCTAAAAAGTTTTTAAAAATAATTTTTAAAGAAAGAAAGTTTAGAACAACCTACGTTAGTAAACCCTCCCCGCACTTATCTATGCATTGTCGAAGGAAACCACCAGTGACCTCTCTAATACAACTCATTAAAAGAATGACTGAGTGAATGGTCATATTTATCCCCATTCAATTTTCAATTTTAAAAATATTTCTTGAGTCATTTCGGTTAACACCTTTGTCCAACAATGAAGTGTGATTGTGGAAGATGATTGATTTGGGCTCAAAAGGATCAGGAACTAATACCGACTTGGGAATATGATTAAATCAAGTTGAGATTCAAAAGTGAGAGTCTAAATTGGTTCAAAATTGGGGTCCAAACCAAAAAATTGATATTCACACACTTTCCCCATCAACGAAGTGTGATAATAAGATATTGGTAATTTAATTTCACGGTGCACTAGTACAGGATTCAATGTTGACTCCAGAATATGAAAAAAATCTAGTAAAGATACCAGAATAATTATTGATTCAAAAAGTAAAATAGAATTACCAACATGAGGTTCAGGATCACATTCATATTCAATTTTAATTTCAGAAAAGGGATAACTTGCCAAAATATCAAGATGGTTCTCGAAATTTTGAGCAAGTTCAAATGGATATAATGAAATTGAATTTTGATTTTCGTCCACAAAAGGAATGTGAATGGGTGAAATGATCGATTAAAGTTCAGAAAATATGGGAGTCAAAATTGGCTCAAGAATGTTACTTAGTTTAGGCAATACTACAGGAATCGATATTGATTCAAGGATTGGACTCGAATCGCTAAACTGAAGCTCAGGTTCACATTCATCTTCAAGTTCAATTTTAGAAAATAGATAACTTGCCAAAATATCAAGGGTTTGATTTCGGTCAAGCTCAGGTTGGTATGATGATGAAATTGAAGCTTGATTTCCAAACTGATATGATTCTTGAGTCATATGAAAATTTGGTAGACATTGGAAGTCAACCATATTTTGAATTAGTCGCTCGGACTCTTGCACGAATTTCATAGTTTTTTCCAACAATGATTTTTCTTTTATTGGTTCTGGAAAAAAATGATATGGATTTTGGAAATTCTGTGGACCTGATGAGGCCGTCATGATTTCAAATTGTTTTTGGACCCCTAACATGGCTTCTATATTCTTTTATAATTCTGATTTTTCTTCAATTGCTGGTTCTGAAAAAGGAGTATGTGAAGTAAAATGTAAGAAAGAAGATGGTGGACAAGGTGATTAATAATTTAACTCCGGGGCGGTGAATCCTCATGGACTCTGTGAGGAGTGAAAATTATTTTGAAAATTATGGTCATAGAATTAGGGGTAAGGGTCCTATTGAGTCGGGTAAACCCAATCCAGCCTACATGGTAGGTTCATGTATACATAGCCGAGTTGGAGTTATCCGAGCCAATTGAGATTGGGGTGAAATATGGATTCATATTAGGATTGAAAAAATTGTTGTTGTTGACATCCATTTCATAATTTCCTAAACAAACAAACAAATAAAGAAAGAAAAAGAAAATAAAAAGAAAACAAGCCTATGCTAGGGTTGACTTAGACCTAGACGACCCCTACTGGTTCAACTGTCCACGGGGGGTATCTTGTAGAAATCTGACCACAAGTTAATGAAAGTACACCTAGAGGGGGGTGAATAGGTGTACGGCTAATCTAATGAACTAAATGCAGAAATTAAAACTTAATTGCAACTACTCTTAATGCAACCAACGAGTGTAGTTGAATTCCCGGTGAAGGCCTCTGGACTAACTCCTCTTGATTCCTCTGAATAAGAGTTGAGGCGCTATATGAAGCTCTCGTGATTAAGCACAAGTGAGGCACACACAAACAAGCCAAGCATATAATATGAATGAGCAATATGAAATGATGCAAGGCACAATAGTAAAGAGAGAGAAAGTTAGAGATAATGGATCAATCGCAAACACAAGTAATTTGTTTTGAGGTTCGAGCCACTGCTCTACGTCCCCGCCTTCACACATAAGGATTTCCACTATCTCGTCCACACAGAACTTCCCACACAGGGAACCTCCACTGAGAATTTGGGTAAATACAACCGGGAGTACACAACTCCTCTCTCAATTACAAACACCACCTCTACACTTAGAGGCTAGGCACAAAACCACCAATGCAACATAATCCACCTTTTCACTAAGAGGGATACCAACACAAACTCCACCTCTCACTAGAGGGAGCCAACCAACAATCTCTACCTCTCACTAGAGGGAGCTAACCACCACTCCAAAATCAACCTCTACACAAGAGGGATATCACAAGTAATGAGGGTTACAACTTGGTGGTCTATCTCAACCACAAACAATTTTCTCACAAAATAAAAATCCTATAGATAGGATAGAATGATATAGCTCAAGTGTGGAAAATCAAGATGTTGGAAAACAAATCACAAGGAAAAATACTTGGGAAAACAACTTAGTATATGATAGAAATGAAGAACAAAGCAAATACCTCAAATCAATATTTTTCTTTGATTTTTCTAACTCTTGAAAACAAATAAAGATGATCTTTAAAAACCAACAAACTCTTTTGAAAACTTGTTTTTAAAAACACTAGAGAGTAGAAAATTTTTGGCTCAAAAATTCTTAACCAAATCCTCTCTCAAATGGGGTATTTATAACCCCTACAAGGAATCTGCCCATTGGCAGAGAAAAGGCCCAATTGGCCTTCCGGTCGACCGGCCTGTCGACCGGCCAACGGTCAAAAATTTGACCGTTGATCCTGCCGGTCGACTGCCCGGTCGACCGTGCCAATCAAGAGAGCAAATTACTCTCTGGCCGATCGACCGCTCGGTCGACCGTGCCTTGCTCACGGTCGACCGTCCGGTTGACCGCCCCCACCCGAGAGTGGGTCACTTGCAGTCGGTCGACCGCTCGGTCGACCGGCCCAAGTGGCTGGTCAGCGTGCACAACCTTGTGCACGTCGGTTGACTCTGGGTCTCGTCGACCGGTCCGATCGACCGCCAGAGCCTGGCAGGCAGCAAATCAGGACTTAAAACTTGAGTTTTTAATATCCTAAAAACTCCCATAAAATCTCTAAAAATCCACAAAAATAAGTTCAGTATAATACTTTGAAAAACAAACATGTGTGAAAAATTTCAACACATATTTCAAACTTTTTGAACCATTTTTGTGTTATGGAAATTTTGCCGAAAACCAAAATCCGTATTTTCCAAAACTTGAATTTTGAATTGAAAATACGTTTTGTCCAAAACTCATCCAAATACAAAAACATGATATTTAAACAACTTGAAGCATGTTGTATATGGATATACTCCAATATACATGAAAGCTATATATACCAATGTTTTTGATATTAAATCTGAAAATATGTTTGTTGAAAATACAAAACCTAAATACATGAATAGGCATATCAAAATAAGTTTGTCTAAGATATGAAGCATACATGTATATAGAATATATCTAATATACATTAAACCATGTAAACTTATTTTGAATCTATCTATTCATGAAAACCAAGATCGGTTAAACTAAAAACTGAAAACCAATAAACATGAAAACTAGAAACAAGTGTGTATGTGTTGTGAACTTGAGCATATCACACTATCTAGTCTTTACAAATGGATCTAAAATAAACTAAACTATGTACCGAAGTCTTCTTGTAGAGCTCCGTCTCCAAGTCGACTTGATTCAAACCGTGATCCACCGAGCTTGACTCCAACGAGTGCTAGATATGACTTTGTCGCTCGGGCTCTTGAATCACCATGTGAGAAGTTGCAAAACACCTTTGTTGAAGCTAATCACATACTAATATCTTGATTAAGTATCTGAAACTAAACATCACAAGATTATTAAACATAACTACATGAGTTAATCATCATCAAAACTAGAGTGGAAGGCCTCTGAGCCAACAATATCTCCCTTTTGATGATGACAAAACTCATGGAGTTATATATGCGTGGATTAAAGTTAAGCTTCAAAGAAGCTCCCCCTTAACTCATGCATAGTAATAAACAATAAATATATGCAATGAATACTAAACATATATATGCATCAACATGCATGAATCAAAACATATGTTTAAAAACCTTCTTTCCTTTTGTTTAAAATCATTTTCTCATAAACTCAATATATGCAAAAACACAAATATGCATATATAAACTCAAAATCTTTTTCCCCTTTTTGTCAATCATAAACAAAGGGGTCAAAGAAAAATAATATTCTCCCCTTTTTTGTCTTAAACAAAAAATCAATGAGGGGTGAAATCAGAAACAAAACTTTCTTGATACCAATTGAAAGAAAAAAAATATATCAATTAAGTGCATCATGATATCAATGAAATATACCAATTGAAAGTACATAATTGATAGTACACAATGTGGTATATAAAATAAATATAGATTTAAATACCAATTGATACCAATTGTAAATAAATACCAATTAAATACCAATTGTAAGTAAATAAATCATTTTAATCAATTCAACCAACAATTTTGATATCAATAAAACATACTAATTGGAAGTAAAACTTATAGGTAATCTTGATACTAATTTGTAAAGATTACTACCAATTGAAAGTAATTTCTCATTGAAAGCATATGATACCAAAAAAAATAATCAATATGCTTTTTTAATTATTTTTCAACATAAAGTGTGGGAGTAGAATACCAAAACCAATTGAAAGGTGAAATACCAATTGAAAGTAGAAACATGAATTTTCTCCCCCTTTATGAAATACCAAATAAAATAATGCATAAGCTTGTTTAAGATACCAATTGAAACTTAATCAATTGAAATATAATAGTCATTTAAGAATTCAAGCTTAGCATAGCTAAAATTTGTGCTCAAAGATATAGAGATATAGTAAGCACAAATAAAGCATATATATATATATATATATATATATATATATATATATATATATATATATATGTATGTATGTATGTATGTATGTATGTATGTATGTATGTATGGAAAATGAATACCAATCGAAATTGATACTATTTGAAGTGAAAGCATACATATATAAAACATATATGAGTATACAAAAAGAATGTCAATAGTGATACCAATTAAAAAGATCCAATGATACCAATTGAAAACACAATAAGATTAGGTGTATAACTCATATTACCTTCCACCCATTTTATGCACATGTTTAAAATGATTTTCAATACTAAGCATACAAGGCATGGTCGCCCAACCAACCGCCCGTGAATGGATAGGGTTTTCAAAAATAGGTTTGAAAATATAGTATGTTTGAAAAGCTCTACCATAATGAAGAATACGAACTAGTTTTAAGAAAAATTTATAAACTAGTACGAAATCCTTCAAGCAAGGAATAAAACAAAATTATAATCCATGAAAAACATGTAAATCACATGATCACTAAACACTCGAAATCTATAAAGCTCATATCATAGTCTCATGAAAATAAATCATGAGTAAACAAAAAATAAAGTGAGTGTACAAGTGTAATGTGAAACATATAATCATGAAAATAGTCAATTAAGCCCAATATAAAATTCCTTAAAATATGAAAATCATCAAAACAATTTAATCTTCAAGGTATATGTATGTCATGTACAAACTAAAGAATACATACATATCCAAAACACAACGAGTCCACAAAAGTATATGCATGAAGGCAAGTGACTCAAGGATGTATATGTATAATCAATAGTTTGGACAAGATTGACATATACATGAAGTTAAAACACAAAAATGAAAAACATGGATAAAATAGGAATACAAGTCAAAATGTTTGAATCATCAAAACTAGGCTATACTGTTGGCCCAAAGGCCTTCCATCCTAGTTTTGATGATGATTAACTCATGTAGTTATGTTTACTAATAATCTTGTGTTGTTTAAGTTTCAGATCATTAACCAAGATATTAGTTGATGATTAGCTTCATCAAGGAGTTTAGAAGCTTTTCATAGTGATTCCAGGGCCAAAGCATCAAGATCACACATTGCCTAGCCCATGGATGGAGTTTTGGAGCAAGTCCACTTGAAGATGAAGATCATCAAGAAGACTTAGGTATTCATAGTTTAGATAGTGTGTTTTAGATCCATATTGTAAAGCTTAGTATAGTTGATATGCTCAAGTGCACAACACACAAAAGATTTATGTTTTGGATTTGGTTTTCATGAATAGTAGATCAAAACAAGTTTACTTTATTTCTATGTATATTAGATATGTTCTAGATATACATACATGCTTTAAACTTGCTAAACAAACTTATTTTGACTATCCTATTCATGTATTGAAAAATCAAGTTTGATAAAAATACAAGTTTTATTTTTGATAAAATTTGCAAGACTCAAAAATGAATTGATATGATTGATATATGTCTTGAAATTTTTATCACAAGTTTGTGTTTTAATATAAAATGTTAAAACAAGTTTTGTGGATTTTAGAAGTGTTAAAAGATTTTTCAAAATATTTTTAAATTGTTTTTCTGACCCAGTTTTCTGTTCCAGGCTTCAATCAGTCGACAAAGTCAACTGACCTAGTCGACTTGGCTGAAGTCGGTCGACCGGGCCGGTCGACCGACGTGCACAAATCTGTGCACGTTTGGAGACACTGGGACGGTCGACCGTCCGGGTCGACCGGGACTGAGAGCAGTGCTCTCTGTTTGTTTGGGTCGACCGGGCCGGTCGACCGTGGTTGCCCAACGGTCACATTTCTGACCGTTGGCGGTCGACCGGGCCGGTCGACCGTCAGCCTGTCAGCCTGCCACATCAGCCTAACGGCTAGCTTTCTGATGGGGCTATAAATACCCCATTTATTTGAGGTTTTCTAAAAGGCTTTTGCAAGAGAAAAAATCCCAGTTTTTCAGAGTTTAAAACAAGTTTTTAAAGAGTTTTTGGGCTTTAAACTTCTCATCTTTATTGTTTTTGGTTTTTGAAAAATCAAAAAAAAACTAGGGTTTTGGGAGATTGTTTTGATTTTTATTTTCTATCATTTACAAGTGATTTCCCAAGTAGTTTTTCTTTGTTGCTTGTTTCCAAAAACACCTTGTTTCTACACTTGAGCTATCATACTATCCTAATCTATTAGGATCCTTGTTTTGTGGAAAAGAGAGAAAAAGAGAAGTGTTTGAGGTTAAGCCTCTAAGTTGTAAACCCTCCTTGTTTTTATTGTATCCCTCTTTGGTAGAGGTTGATCGGAGTGGTATTGTGTTTGGATCCCTCTTCGGTAGAGGTGATTGTGTTGTATTGGCTACGGGCCTTATCCCTCTTCGGTAGAGGTGGATTGTGGTTGTATTGCCTCGGTGGCATTGAGAGAGGAGTTCGGTACTCCTATAGTGGATTGGAAATCCTACACGGTGGTGTAGGCGGGGATGTAGAGCAAGGTGCTCGAACCTCGAAACATATCTTGTCTTAGCGTTTGATCCACTTGTCTCTCAACTCTCTCTCTCTTTACATTTGTGCAAAGCATCATTCATTCATATTGTCATATCTTTCATTGCTTGTATTGCCTTGCATATATTCATATTGCTATTCATCCTTATTTGCTTGGCTTGCTTGTGTGTGTGCCTAACTTATACTTAACCAACAAGAGCTTCACATAGCACCTCAACCCATTCAAGGGGAATCAAGAGGAGTTAGTCCAGAGCCCTTCACGGGGAATTCGGCTACACTTGTTGTGTTGTATTAAGTTTGTGCAAGATTTACATTAGCTTCCGCATTTAGCGCATTTAGTTCTTAGATTAGCACGTACACCTATTCACCCCCCTCTAGGTGTTTTTTCAATTGGTATCAGAGCTAGTGCTCCTGATACTTAGGCTTAACATCCTAGGAGTGAGATCCTTGCTTGCTAATCTATTGTTTGCATTTGCTTGTTTGCACACTCATATAGTTTACCATGGCCTTCATGACCCCACCTATGTTTGACCCTTCCAACATTCATGTTTGGAAGATTAGGATGACTGTTTACTTACAAACCCTAGGTCATAAAGTTTACCTTGCCATTACCAAGGAATCCTTCCTTAGTGATAGCAATCATATAGGGGCCAATGCACAAGCCCTAGAGGCTATTAGAAGCACATTATCTAAAGATTATCTTATGCGTGTTTCTAACATTGATTCCGCCTTTGCAGTGTGGAATTTGTTGACAACCACCAACACCTCCAAGCTTCTAGTGCAAATCCAAGAAGAGGAGTCTAGTGGAGAATCCGAGTCTCAATGCTTAATGGTCCAAGGGAATGACTCCCTTGAGGTACAATCAGAAACCCACTTAGATAATGATGATTGTGCTAGTTCTTCAAATGATTATGTTGATCCTCATGCTTTGAATGAAGAACTTTCTATTGTTTGTGAAAAATTAATAGAAAAATATAAAATTTTGAAAAAGAAAAGTCTAGGACTTGAAAATGAAAATAAGAGTTTGCATTCTAGACTTAACAATGTTTTGCAAGAGAAGGTTGAGGTCTATAATGAAAGGGATTCATTGAGATCTCAATTAGAACTTGCACTTAAAAAAAATGAGTTTTTAAATCTAAAAATGATTGCCATGATATTTTGAAGAAAAATGAAAATTTGTCTTCAAAAATTGATTTTGTTTTAAGGAGAATGTTGCTTTAAAAAATAAAATTATTTCTATTTCAAATGATTTAGATGTTTGTTTAAAGAAAAACATTATTTTGCAAAATAAGATGGATGCACATGTTTGCCATGCTAGTGTAGCTTCTTCATCTAGTCTACCTAATGCATGTACCTCTTCTTCTAAGATTAATGATGATATTTGTATGTTAAAGAAGAGAGTAGATTGTTTGGGCTCCACTATGAGCCAATGTGCCATGAACCACACACGCTTGGAATCCTTAGTTCGAAATAAACAAGTTCCAACTTTTATGCATGCACACCCTCCACGGCATACACATGCTCATCACGGACACTCTCATCACATGTATGCTCATGTGTACACTTGTACACATTGTGGACGTAAGGGCCACCTGCTAAATTTTGCTATGATAGAATACATGTTGACAATTTAGCAAAGAATTTTGTTTAGGTTAGAGAAGGTACTAAACCCCATGGACCCAATGAGATATAGGTACCAAAGACCACCCCTAAGATTTTTAATGTAGGTGTGGGCTCTCACATGACGTGAGAGTGATGGTACCTTGGAGTGGATGCGTTCCGAGCTTCATGAAAATCAATTGGATGCATCACTTTCAAGGGAGGTTTGGTGGAGTAGACCACCTTGGTTTGGAGAACTAGAGCGGTGCCCTCATTGGTTTTGGTATCGAACCTCTAACTCCTTATTTTTGTTTACATGCTTTCCATGTTTATCTTACATAGCATGTTTCATTGTTTAGTGATTAGTATGAAAATGCCATACTTATTAGACTTGTGATATACATGTTTAGCTATTCTGAGGCACCCATGTTTAATATGAATAAATTCATTTGTGTTCTCTCCATTTGGTTGCTACTGCGTATATCATAGTTCTAATAACATGTGGATATTCATAGTAATCATGTTTAAGTTTATCATGTTGATTTTTATCGTGTTTTTATGCTTCATGTATTGATTACATGTTTAGATGTTAGTTCTCATTAAGACTAGGTATATACTTGTGCATATAGTGGGCCACAAATAAATCTATATATGTTTGAGCTTGATTGCTTATTTGAACCAATTAGATGTGCTAGTATAGTCTAGTTTTGATGATTCATACATTTTAAACTTGTATTCTCATTTTGAATTTGTTTTATGATTGTTTCACTTCATGTATATGTTTGTATTGCCAAACTTTAAGATATACATGTATACCCCTTGAGTCATTTGCCTTTCATGCAAATATATATATGGACTCAATTGTGTTTAGGGATATGTATGTATACTTATTGTGTTGACAATTCATACATATACCTTGAAATAAAATTTATTTTGATGAATATTTAGTTTTCTCTTAATTTCGTGTTTATTTGTTTAACTTCATGTATTTGTCCATTTTATCCAAATTATTAGATATACATGTTTATCCTTTTTTAACCACGTGCCTTCATGCATATATATTGTGGACTCGTTGTGTTTTGGATATGTATGTATACTTTAATTTGTATAAGACATACATATACCTTGAAGATTAAACAGTTTTGATAATTTTCATGTTTTCTTGTTTTTAAAGGAATATTGAGCTAAATTGTATATTTCATGATTATGTTCTTCACATTGTATTTATACACTCATATTTATATTTTGCTCATGTTTTGTTTTCATGAGTCATATTTATGCCTAATTGAATTAGAGTGTTGATTATCATGTGGATTTCATGTTTTATGAAAATTATTTTGTTGTATTCCTTACTTGAAGGATTTCGTACTAGTTAAAAGATTTTCAATTTAACTAGCTACGGTATTCTTCATTTTGGTAGAGTTTTCAAACAAAGCTTATTTTCAAATCTATTTTTGAAAACCCCTTACCCTTTACGGGCGTTTGGATGGGAGTCCATGCCTTGTATGTTTATATTGAAAATCATTTTAAACTTGTGCATGAGATGGGAGGTATAGTTATATGAATTATACCATGCTTTTATTGTTATGTCAATTGGTATCATTGAACTCTTTCAATGGTATCATTTTAATCTTTTTGTATACTCATATGTTTATTGTGTATGTATATTTCAATTGGTATCATCTATTAGTGATGGTATTCATTCTATTACATACACATATACTTGTTTTATTTGTGCTATTATATTTCTATATCTTAAGCACAAATCTTTTTATGCTAGAGCTTGAGCTTCAACTTCATTTCAATTGATTTAGTTTTCAATTGGTATCTTATTTCAATCCTACGCATAGTTTTGTTGGTATTTCATAAAGGGGGAGAAAATTCGATTTTCATATTTCAATTGGTATTTAGTTTTCCACTCCCTTGCTTTATGATAGAAAATAGTCATTTCAATTGTTTATATGACTTAAAAATAATACTATCTTTTGATATCAAGATGTCTTGTGTTTTGAATTGGTATCTAAAAAAAAATTATTGTTTAAAGTAAAATACAAAAGTTTTTGATTTGTATTGACTATATGCAAGGAGAGCTTAACATCTCTTCTACATATAGATTATTGTTGAGTGTATTGTGTATTGAAGAGCTTAACATCTCTTCTTTATGTGGTACACGTGTGTAGGGGGAGCTTCACATCTCCTCTTATGCATTACATAATGTGTGCTATGTGAATTAGGGCTTAACATCCCTCCTTCATGTAATGCATATGTGTAGGGAAGCTAACTTAGCGTCTTCCTCTTCATGAATGTATATAGCATATAACATTTATTGATCTTGTTTACTTTTCTATTGGTATCAAGATGCTTTATTGACATATTTTTAATTGATATCATGTTGTTTATAGTCACCCCTTATCGACTTTGTTTTGTTTTAGACAAAAAGGGGGAGAACATTGTTTTGTTGTTTTGATTAACAAAAAGGGGGAGAAAGATTTTTACCCTCATTTATTGTTTTGATTGTTTACCCTTTGTTGATGATTGACAAAAAGGGGGAGAATAATTTGTGGTTCTTATATATGCATACTTATGTTTTTGCATATATTAAGTTTTATTTGGTATCTAGAGCATCTAGTGTTTTTGTTAATGCTTTATTAATTTAATTGGTAACTAGAGCTTCTAGAATATGTTTATGTGTTTTATGCATGTTGATGCATACATGTTTATGTACATCATTGCATATCTTTTATCTATTTTTTTATGCATGAGTTAAGGGGGAGTTTCTTTGAAGCTTAACTTTAATCCATGCATATATAACTCCATGAGTTTTGTCATCATCAAAAAGGGGGAGATTATTGGCCCAAAGGCCTTCCACCCTAGTTTTGATGATGATTAACTCATGTAGTTATGTTTACTAATAATCTTGTGTTGTTTAAGTTTCAGATCATTAACCAAGATATTAGTTGATGATTAGCTTCAACAAGGAGTTTAGAAGCTTTTCATAGTGACTCCAGGGCCAAAGCATCAAGATCACACATTGCCTAGCCCATGGATGGAGTTTTGGAGCAAGTCAACTTGAAGATGAAGATCATCAAGAAGACTTAGGTATCCATAGTTTAGATAGTGTGTTTTAGATCCATATTGTAAAGCTTAGTATAGTTGATATGCTCAAGTGCACAACACACAAAAGATTTATGTTTGGATTTAGTTTCATGAATAGTAGATCAAAATAAGTTTACTTTATTTCTATGTATATTAGATATGTTCTAGATATACATATATGTTTTAAACTTGCTAGACAAACTTATTTTGACTATCCTATTCATGTATTGAAAAATCAAGTTTGATAAAAATATAAGTTTTGTTTTTGATAAAATTTGCAAGACTCAAAAATGAATTGATATGATTGATATATGTCTTGAAATTTTTATCACAAGTTTGTGTTTTAATATAAAATGTTAAAACAAGTTTTGTAGATTTTTAGAAGTGTTAAAAGATTTTTCAAAATATTTTTAAACTGTTTTTCTGACCCAGTTTTCTGTTCCAGGCTTCAATCAGTCGACTAAGTCAACTGACCTAGTCGACTTGGCTGAAGTCGGTCGACCGGGCCGGTCGACCGACGTGCACAAATCTGTGCACGTTTGGAGACACTGGGACGGTCGACCGTCCGGGTCGACCTGGACTGAGAGCAGTGCTCTCTGTTTGTTTGGGTCGACCGGGCCGGTCGACCGTGGTTGCCCAACGGTCACATTTCTGACCGTTGGCGGTCGACCGGGCCGGTCGACCGTCAGCCTGTCAGGCTGCCACATCAGCCTAACGGCTAGCTTTCTAATGGGGCTATAAATACCCCATTTGTTTGAGGTTTTCTAAAAGGTTTTTGCAAGAGAAAAAATCTCAGTTTTTCAGAATTTAAAACAAGTTTTTAAAAGAGTTTTTGGGCTTTAAACTTCTCATCTTTATTGTTTTGGGTTTTTGGGAAATCAAAGAAAACTAGGGTTTTGGGAGATTGTTTTGATTTTCATTTTCTATCATTTACATATCCCAAGTAGTTTTTCTTTGTTGCTTGTTTCCAAAAACACCTTGTTTCCACACTTGAGCTATCATACTATCCTAATCTATTAGGATCCTTGTTTTGTGGAAAAGAGAAAAAAAGAGAAGTGTTTGAGGTTAAGCCTCTAAGTTGTAAACCCTCCTTGCTTTTGTTGTATCCCTCTTTGGTAGAGGTTGATCGGAGTGGTATTGTGTTTGGATCCCTCTTCGGTAGAGGTGATTGTGTTGTATTGGCTACGGGCCTTATCCCTCTTCGGTAGAGGTGGATTGTGGTTGTATTGCCTCGGTGGCATTGAGAGAGGAGTTCGATACTCCTATAGTGGATTGAAAATCCTACACGGTGGTGTAGTTGGGGATGTAGAGCAAGGTGCTCGAACCTCGAAACATATCTTGTCTTAGCGTTTGATCCACTTGTCTCTCAACTCTCTCTCTCTTTACATTTGTGCAAAGCATCATTCATTCATATTGTCATATCTTTCATTGCTTGTATTGCCTTACATATATTCATATTGCTATTCATCCTTATTGCTTGGCTTGCTTGTGTGTGTGCCTAACTTATACTTAACCAACAAGAGCTTCACATAGCACCTCAAACCATTCAAGGGGAATCAAGAGGAGTTAGTCCAGAGCCCTTCACGGGGAATTCGGCTACACTTGTTGTGTTGTATTAAGTTTGTGCAAGATTTACATTAGCTTTCGCATTTAGCGCATTTAGTTCTTAGATTAGCACTTACACCTATTCACCCCCCCTCTAGGTGTTTTTTCATATACTAGTACAGCTAATGAGTACAAATGAGCGTTCAAGTACAAACATGTAATAATCTATTTGTGGCTCACTAATTGTACAAGTATATATCCAAGTCTTAATGAAAACAAACATCTAAACATATATTCTAATCATGAAGCATAGAAATCAAAACAAAAACTCATATACATACGTATGATTATTATGTACATGCACATGCATAGATCTAGGACATACACATTAGTTAAAATAAAATATGAGATCACAAAGATATAAATTCATATTAAACATGGGTGTCTCAAATAACTAAACATGTATATCACAAATCTAAATATCATGACATATAACAATTAATCATAAAACATCAAGACATGCTAAAAACAATGATATGAAAAGCATGTAAACATAAATGAGGAGTAAGAGATTGTAACCAAAATTAAAGAGGCAACTCTCCATGTCTCCAAAACAAGGTGGTCCTCCCACCAAACTCCCCTTGAAAGTGATGCATCCAAATAGTCCTCTTGAAGCTCGGAACGCATCCACCTCAAGGCACCATTACTCTCACGTCATGCGAGAGCCCACACCTACATCAAATACAATAGGGGTGGTCTTTGGTACCCACACTCTTTTGGGTCCATGGGGGTTAGTCCTTTCCTAACCCAAACAAACTTAGTTGCTAAATTTACATCATGTATCTTATCATAGCAAAATTTAGTAAGGTGGCCCTTACGTCCACAATGTGTACAAGTGTACACATGAGCATACATAGTGTTTTAGGAATGAACGTGGGGAGCATGTGTATGCCGTGGTTTGTGTGCATGCAAAGATGGAACTTGTTTCTTTCGAAACATAGACTCCAACCGTGTATGGTTCATGGCACAATGGCTCAAAGTGGAGCCCAAACAATCCATATTCTTCTTTAACAATTTTATATCATTTTCAATGTTAGAAGAAGTGGGGCATGCAATAGGTAAGCTAGATGATGAAGCTACACTAGCATGGCAAACATGAGAGTTTAAATCATTTTTCAAATTTTTATTTTCATTTAAGCAATCTTTTAATTCTTTAGAAATTAAATCAATTTTGTTTTTTAAAGAAACATTTACTTTTATAACAAAATCAAGTTTTGAAGATAAGTTTTCATTTTTCTTCAAAATATCATTACAATCATTTTTATTTTAAAAATTTCATTCTCTTTTAGGGCAAGTTCAAGTTTAGATTTTAATGAATCCCTTTCATTAGAAATCCCCACTTTCTCTTGCAAAAACAAGTCTAGTTTTGAAAGCAAATCTTTATTTTCATTGTTAAGTCCTAGACTTTTCTTTTTCTAAAGATTGTATTTTTCTAGCAATTTTTCACATACAATAGAAAGTTCTTCATTTAAAGCATTTGGATCAACATAGTCAGTACATGAAGAACTAGTATCATCACTATCTAATTGAGATTCTGAATATACCTCAAGGGAGTCATTCCCTTGGACCATGTAGCATTGTTGCTCGGATTCTCCACTAGATTCATCCTCCATTTGGATGGCAATTGAAGCTTGGAGGTGGTCAACGTGTTCCACACTGCAAAGGCGGAATCACAGTTAGAAACTAAGCACAAATATTCTTTGTTAAGCGTGCTTCTAAGTGCCTCAATGGCTTGTGCATTGGCCTCTATATGCTTGCTATTACCAAGATAGGATTTCTTGGTAGCGGCAAGGAAAACATACAAGCCTAGGGTTTTCAAGTACATGGACATCCTAAATTTCCACATGTCAATGTTGGAGACATCAAACATGGGAGGTGACTAGCAATCCATGAGTGTGTATAAACAATATATGTGCAAAAAGCAAAGCAAATCTAGATTAGCTAACCAAGATCACACTCCTAGGTGGTTAAACTAAATATCAGGAGCATAGGCTCTGATACCAATTGAAAGTACACCTAGAGGGGGTGAATAGGTGTACGGCTAATCTAATGAACTAAATGCAGAAATTAAAACTTAATTGCAACTACACTTAATGTAACCAACGAGTTTAGCCGAATTCCCGGGGAAGTGCTCTGGACTAACTCCTCTTGATTCCTCTGAATAAGAGTTGAGGCGCTATATGAAGCTCTCGTGGTTAAGCACAAGTGAGGCACACACAAATAAGCCAAGCATATAATATGAATGAGCAATATGAAATGATGCAAGGCATAATAGTAAAGAGAGAGAGAGTTAGAGATAATGGATCAATCGCAAACACAAGTAATTTGTTTCGAGGTTCGAGCCACTGCTCTACGTCCCCGCCTCACACAGAAGGATTTCCACTATCTCATCCACACAGAACTTCCCACACAGGGAACCTCCACTGAGGATTTGGGTAAATACAATTAGGAGTACACAACTCCTCTCTCAATTACAAACACCACCTCTACACTTGGAGGCTAGGCACAAAGCCACCAATACAACACAATCCACCTCTTCACTAAGAGGGATACCAACACAAACTCCATCTCTCACTAGAGGGAGCCAACCAACAATCTCTACCTCTCACTAGAGGGAGCTAACCACCACTCCAAAATCAACCTCTACATAAGAGGGATATCACAAGTAAGGAGGGTTACAACTTGATGGTCTATCTCAACCACAAACAATTTTCCCACAAAATAAAGATCCTATAGATAGGATAGAATGATATAGCTCAAGTGTGAAAAATCAAGATGTTAGAAAACAAATCACAAGGAAAAATACTTGGGAAAATAACTTAGTATATGATAGAAATGAAGAACAAAGCAAATATCCCAAATCAATATTTTTCTTTAATTTTTCCAACTCTTGAAAACAAATAAAGATGATCTTTAAAAACCAACAAACTCTTTTGAAAACTTTGTTTTAAAAATACTAGAGAGTAGAAAATTTTTGGCTCAAAAATTCTTAACCAAATCCTCTCTCAAATGGGGTATTTATAACCCCTACAAAGAATCTGCCCGTTGGCAGAGAAAAGGCCCAGATTGGCCTTCCGGTAGACCGGCCGGTCGACGGCCCAACGGTCAAAAATTTGACCGTTGCGCCTGCCGGTCGACCGCCCGGTCAACCGTGCCAATCCAGAGAGCAAATTGCTCTCTGGCCGATCGACCGCTCAGTCGACCGTGCCTTGCTCACGGTCGACCGTCCGGTCAACCGCCCCCACCCGAGAGTGGGGCACTTGCAGTCGATCGACTGCCCGGTCGACCAGCCCAAGTGGCTGGTCAGCGTGCACAACCTTGTGCACGTCGGTCGACCGACTCTGGGTCCGGTCGACCGGCCTGGTCGACCGCCAGAGCCTGGCAAGCAGCAAATCAGGACTTAAAACTTGGGTTTTTAATATCCTAAAAAATCCCATAAAATCTCTAAAAATCCACAAAAATAAGTTCAGTATAATACTTAAACTTTTAGAACCATTTTTGTGTTATGGAAATTTTGCCGAAAACCAAAATCCGTATTTTCCAAAACTTGGATTTTTGAATTGAAAATACGTTTTGTCCAAAACTCATCCAAATACAAAAACATGATATTTAAACAACTTGAAGTATTTTGTATATGGATATACTCCAATATACATGAAAGCTATATATACCAATGTTTTTGATATTTAAACAACTTAAAAAACAACAAAACTCCAAAACACATGAATAGGCATATCAAAATAAGTTTGTCTAAGATATGAAGCATACATGTATATAGAATATATCTAATATACATTAAACCATGTAAACTTATTTTGAATCTATCTATTAATGAAAACCAAGATCGGTTAAACCAAAAATCGAAAAATAATAAACATGAAAACTAGAAACCAGTGTGTGTGTTGTGAACTTGAGCATATCACACTATCTAGTCTTTACAAATGGAACTAAAACATAAACTAAACTATGTACCGGAGTCTTCTTGTAGAGCTCCGTCTCCAAGTCGACTCGATCCAAACCGTGATCCATCGAGCTTGACTCCAACGAGTGCTAGATATGACTTTGTCGCTCGGGCTCTTGAATCACCATGTGTGAAGCTCCAAAACACCTTTGTTGAAGCTAATCACCTACTAATATCTTGATTAAGTATCTGAAACTAAACATCACAAGATTATTAGTAAACATAACTACATGAGTTAATCATCATCAAAACTAGAGTGGAAGGCCTCTGGCCAACAGTTAATCGGCTAGGTAGGAGCAAGACCAGTGGGAGGTATCCGTGCTGGAGCAACAGGCCTAATTATGCCAAATCACTGTTCTTCGAGGTTTCACCTCTTAATTCTCAACCTTGGACACCGATTTGACAAGAGTGAAACTCTAACAACTCCCCTTAGGTCAATCTCCTAAATGAGTTCGAGATGTCCCTAAGGGCCAACGTCTAGCAAGTTTTATTAAAGCTTGGGTTGTGTGAGTGGGGAGGTAATTTTTGAGTTAAGGGAGGGTAATGACTTTCCCACCTTATCTTATATTGGGTTTTGCCCTAAATTTCAATTTGGGCAAGTGTGCAATATAGATAAGAATGAATACACAAAGCGAGTAAATCACCCACGTATTTATCCTAACTATATGTAATACAATATGTACACCTCGGTCCAGATCACAACAACAGATGAACAAAATACAGTATATTGGAATGAAATTGACACGTACCTAGATGCAAATGTCTAAACCATTTTAAAATATCTAATTACCATATTTTAATTCTTAATTATTACAGTGCATAGGTAACTAAACAAAGACTAGCAGCAGAAGATAGCAATATGCAAAGATTTGCCCAACCACACAAAAGCAAGTGTGAATTTCTGCAATATTAAAATTTGACATGCACACCAAAAACAAAGAAGAAAATTAACAAAAATATGAGATCAAACCATTCCCATCCCCGGCAACAGTGCTAAAATTTGATCGTATTTGGGAATTGATTTTTGATCTTTAATTCTACATTTATCTTGTGATTTTCTCAAGTGTTTTTCTTTATTATTTTCATTCCAAATACTTTATTTTCTCACACTTGAGCTATCATCTCTATCCTATCTATATGATCTTGTTTTTGTGAGAAAAATTGATTTGTAGTTTATTGAGACCACCAAGTGTTATAATCTCCTTTGCCTTTGGGTTTGTGTTAATCACTCTTGTGTAGAGGTGATTGAGATTATGATTTGGGTTTGTGGCTATCCCTCTTGTGAAGAGGTGATTGTTATTGGAGTTTTAGCTTAGTGTCTTATCCCTCTAAGTTTAGAGGTGATTGTTATTTGACTTAGTACCTTATCCCTCTAAGTGTAGAGGTGATTGTTATTTGGCTTAGTGCCTTATCCCTATTGTGTGAGGTGATTGTTGTTTGGCTTTGTGCCCATCCTCTAAGTGTAGAGGTGATTGTTGTTGTATCTTGCCTCTTATGAAGAGGTAGTGTTATTAGAAAGAGGAGTTGAGTACTCCTAATTTGTAATTGCCAAATCCTCAGTGGAGGTTCTCTGTGTGGGAGGTTTTGTGTGGACATAGTGGAAATCCTTCTGTGTGAAGGCGGGGACGTAGAGCAGTGGCTTGAACTTCGAAACATATCTCGGTGTTTGTGATTGATCCACTATCTCTACACTCTCTCTCTTATATCTTACATTGCATCATATTATCCATATCATATATGCTTGGTATTGATTGTGTGCCATACTTGTGTTGAACCAAGAGAGCTTCATATAGCACCTCAACTCTTATTTAGAGGAATCTAGAGGAGTTAGTCCAGAGCCCTTTACTGGGAATTCGGCTACACTCTTCGGTTACACTTAGTGTGTTGTAATTAGTTTTTAATTCTGCATCATTTGTCATTAGATTAGTCATACACCTATTCACCCCCCCTCTAGGTGTATTTTCATAAATTAGAAAGCCTAATAGAACTAAGGAATAATACCACCAAGCATATATATATATATATATATATATATATATATATATATATATAAGAGAAAATAAGGCATAAGAGTTAGAGTTAACGAACCCCTAAGTTAAAATTTCATGGTCACGAAGCTGCATTGATTTAGGGTAAAGTAATAGACTATATGAAAAATACAAGTATGACCCTTATCTTGATTGATAACAGAATTTTGAATAAAGACTAAGTTTAAGAATGAAAAATTATGTTTTTCTTATAACTTATAAATTACTTGAACTCTTACAATAATACTTCAAATATTTTCTATCCTATTTAAAATGTTTTTTGAAAATACTAACATTTCTTTCTTTCTTTTTGAATTTTGTGGGTGTAATCTACTGAAACTCTCACGAGACAAAACTCGTCCTCTAGGGGTAACCAAAAGTTTAACGGTTTGTTACACATGCTAAGTGCAATCGTGTTTCCTACGAAAATGGATAGTTACTTTTTGTTTTGCTTGAGGACGAGCAAACGATAGGTGTGAGGTGTGATCATACACGTACATTACATATTTTCATACCATATGTGTCACATTTTTACATTTATTTTTTTATAAAACTCTACTATTTAATATATTTTCATATTTAACGACATACAATGTAATAAAGAAGAAAAGAAAGAGATTGACATATTTATCCAAATTAAATCTGGAAATTCAAAAGAAAGGGGATCGATTCAAATCCAAAAGTTTCAGAAGTTATCTTATCTGAAAAACTGGATATATCAGATAAGATAATATCATGTAATTTCAAGATAAAAATGGATTACTTAAAGACCCTATCGATTGAGCTGAAGATAAAAGGATATCTTGTCAAATTCAGAACAGAAATTCTCAATCCAAGAGGATAAAAGGATAGAGGACAGATGGATGAACACGCGGTCACATGATCCTAGCCCTAAGGCCAGGATTGTCGCATTTTCGCGGCCTTGTGTTTGAATCTGGGGTAGTGTTTGCTCCCCCTATCATCCTACGCTATCCCCTATCCTGTTTCTCCTATAAATACCTGCATACTCAGAGGCAGAGGGACAGAGTAGGTATAAACTCTTATTTTATTCTTAAGGTTTAGGATCGTTATTAGATAGTTTATGAGAAGTTGTATCTCATATTTTCATTTGTAGTTTAGTTTAGAAATAAAGTGAGAGAGAGAAAGAGTGCTTGTAATCTGAATTTTAAGTGACATCAATAAAGATTCGACGGACTTCTTTTCTTCTCCAACTCACGAGTATGTTACATTTCAATTCAATGTTTTCTTTTTTTAGTAATGAGTAGCTAAATCTCTTTCTTCTGGGCTCACTGATCTCTCCTCTCTAGTCTTGATCTTGATCGATTTTAATGAAAAAGACCCAATTGAATCAGTTGAATGCCTTAAACTAAGCCTTGCTTATTGCGAGTGTTCTTGAAAGCATATGAGGATGGGATTAGATTTTGGACTTAATCTTGAAGTTAATCTTTAAAAAGAACTTGTTTTTATTCCATGCTTGCTTTATTGCTTTGATGGTTAACATTCAACACAAAGAAATATTTCAAAACTGAAGTTCGATTTCTAAAGAAACCATCTTATGTGTTTTACTTGATCTCTTTTAAATACAAGACTAAATTTTTTACCTATGATCTCATTGAGGCACTTAAACTTTCAAGAGAAAAATCTAAAGTTAGGTAAAGATTAATGAGCTGGATCTCTCTTTATTAAATAAAAACAAACATTACTCTTAAAGTTTTCTTCTAAAATCATTTTTTTCAAAACCTATTCTAATCTTCAATTTTCTTTAAATCACTTCTTTACTCTCCATCTTCTTTTCATATAAAAAACCATAAATACTTAAACTTGTTATTCCCAAAATACCAAAAAGCTTACATCACATCTCTCCTCGTGGACACGGCCCCTTAGCCCTCGCTACACGGTGATTCTCTAATTTCTTTTAATCACGACCAGTCGACTGACGTGCACACATGCACGAGCCCAACTAGCGATCGACCGACTGGCTCAAGCCCGCTCTCAAGGTTGGCTCGGTCAACCGGACAGTTAACCGATAGAGAGCTATGACTCTCTGATTTTTTGGAGCAGTCGACCGGCGGTCGACAGACAACCCCAACGGTTATAAAAATGACTGTTGGCGGTCTACTGGGCGGTCGACCCCTAGGTCATTTCTAACCTTATCTGAGCCCCAATGGCTATTTTCTGTTTGGGCTATATAAATGGGTTTTGAGACCAGTTTTGGTCATGATTTTTTAGCGCTAAATTCCTATCTTCAACTGAGTTTGCACAACAAGTTTTTAAAAACATTTTGAGGCTCAAAATCAAAATCTCTCTTTAGTTTCAAAGTTTTGGAAAATCAAAGAAAAATAAGTTTTAGAAAATTTAGTTTCTAGTTTCATTTCTATATCTTTCAAGAGTTTTTCTCAAGTGTTTTCGTTTGTATTTCTTTTCCAAAATCTTTGTTCACTCACATGCCTAAGCTATTCTTTATAAATCTATCCTCTAGGATCTTGTATTGTGAGAGGTGTTTTGTTTGTGATCATTGGATCACCAAGTTCTTGTTTGTATCTAAGTGATCACCAAGTTGTAATCTTTTCTTTGCTTTGTGCTTTGCTTTGTGCCTTCCCTCTTGTGTGGAGGTTAGAGAGTTGGAGTTGTGTTCTCCTGGTTATAAGTTGTGATTTCTCGGTGGAGGTCCCTTTGTGAAAGATCCTTAGTGGATAGTTGAAATCCTTCTGTGTGAAGGCGGGGACGTAGGGCGGTGGCTCGAACCTCGAAACATATCCTTGTGTTTGTATTTGGATCTCTCTATCTCTCAACTTTCTCTCTTTATATCTTGCATTGCAATCATTGCTTTATTTATACATCTTGATATTGTTTGTGTATTCACACTTGTATTGAACTAAGAGAGCTATTGAAGCACCTCAACTCTTAGTTTAGAAGAATCGTGAGGAGAAGTTCTAGAGCCTTTCTCGGGGAATTCGGCTTCACTCTTGGTTATACATTGTGTGTTAGTGTAAAAGTTTTTAATTATACATTATTTGTCACTAGATTAGTACTATACTTATTCACCCCTCTTGGTGTATTTTCAATTGGTATCAGAGTTAGTGCTCCTGATATTCAGCTTAACCACCTAGCTGTGATCCTTTATTGCTGATCTAGTTATTTACTTTGCACATTTATTTGTTTACACTTATGGTTATCTTGCACCACCCATGTTTGATGCTTCCAACATTGATATGTGAAAATTTAAGATGAGTGCTTACCTTAAAGTCTTAAGATTGCATGTTTTTCTTGCTACTACTAAGAAATCATATGTTGATAATGGCAAGTACTTAGAGGCTAATGCACAAGGTATGGATGCACTAAAGCACACACTTAGCAAAAAACATATTTCTTTGATTTCTCATTGTGATTCTATTTTTGTAGTATGGAACACATTGACCTCTCTCAAGGAACGAGATTTAAACAATTTAGACAGAGAGCTTATTGGAAATGAATCTGAGCAAGCGTGCTACATGGTCCAAGGGAATGACTCCTTTGACCCTTGAGGTAACTTCAGATTCTCATCTAGATGATTGTGCTAGCACTTCTCACGATAATAATGATGATCATGATGCACACATGTTGGATGAAAATCTTTTATTGTTTTGTGAAAATTTGCTTTCGAAGTACAAACTTTTGAAAAGAAGAGTTGGATTTAAAGAAAGAAAATGAATCGTTGTTTTCTAAGCTTGATTTAGTTTTAAAAGAAAAGATTGAGATTTCAAGTGAAAGGGATTTCTTGAAAACTCAACTTGATCTTGTTTTAAATAAAAATGAGTTTTTGAAAATAAAAATGATTTGGATATTGTTTTGAAGAACAATGATGTTTTATCTTCTAAACTTGAGTTTGTTTTAAAAGAAAACGATTCTTTGAAAAACAAAATTGTTTTGATTTTCAAAGAATTGGATTGTGTTTCAACGCAAAAATATTCTTTGAAAAATAATTTTGCTTCTCATTCTTGTCATACTTCTATTGCTTTATCTTCTTGTTATAAGAATTTAGTTTCTCAAGCTTGTTCCACATCTTCTTCAAGTAGTGATAATGATATTTGTATTTTAAAGAAGAGTGTTGATTGTTTAGGCTCTACTTTGAGCCAATATGCCATGAACCGCACATGGTTGGAATCCATGTTTCGTAAGAAATATGCTCAACATTTGCATGCACATCCATCACGGGATACACATACTTCTCATGTTCATACACATGACACCATGTATGCTAGAGTGTATACTTATACACATTATGGTCGCAAAGACCATCTTGTAAAATTTTGTTATGATAGAATAAATGTTTTAAATTTTACAAGTAAAATTATTTGTGTTAGGAGAGCTACTAATCCTCATGGACCCAAGAACGTTTGAATACTAAAAATCACTCTTATTTCTTTTGATGCAGGTGTGGGCTCTCACAAGACGTGAGAGTATTGATGCCTTGGTGGTGGATGCGTTTGACCTTGATGGACACTACATTGGATGCATCGCTATCAAGGATGTTTTACTGAGAGGACCACCATATTTTTAGAGATTTAGAGACTAGTTCTTCAGTTTGGTAACTATCTATATTTTTCTTGATATGTTTATATTTATATGCTTTTAAAATTGAATGTTTTAACATATTTTAGTTTTCATGTTCATTATGGTTAAATGCAATGCTTATTAGACTCGTAATGTACATATGTAGTCTTTGAGATACACATATAATTATATTGATTCATATATTTATGTTCTCACTATACTTTAGCTATGTATGCATATCCTTATTATAATGGCACTTGCATTTACACTAATGATCATATTTATTTATCAACCATGTTTAGGTAATTTTATGCTTTATATTTTGATTACATGTTTAGATGCAATTTTTATTAAAACTTGTGATTATACTTATACTATTAGTGAGCTACACTTTATTCTTATGTTTGCGTGCTTTATTGTTCTTGTGTACTCATTACATGTACTTGTATGACCTAGTGATGATTCTGATATTTATACATGTACTCCTATATTTGTTTTTATATCACCTTTGTAGATGTTTGCTTGAGAATGTGTTTAGTTTTATGTATTTGTAACTTTTGTCAAAACTATTAGATATACATATTCTATCCTTGAGTCACTTATATTAGATGTCATATACTATATGTGGACTCTTTTCATGTTTGGAGAAATATGTATGCTTTAGTTTTGACGAAACATACATATGCCATGAAGTTTGTTTAGTTTTTGATGAAAATAGAATTTTTCATATTTTATGGTTTCATGTTTATGAAAAAGGAATTTCATATTTATTTTTGATGAAACTGAGCTTCATTGCCTTATCTCCATACATATGTTGATTACATGATTTTTTTTGTACTCTACATCATTTGTTTATTCATGATTTTTGATTCATGAGTATATATGTGCTTTATTGATCTTTGAGTGTCAATTATTGTATATTTAGCATGTTTTCATGGGATATATATATATATATATATATATATATATATATATATATATGTATATATATATATATATATGTATATATATATATATATATGTATATATATATATATATATATATATATATATATATATATATATATATATATATATGTATATATATATGTATATATATGTATGTATGTATATATGTATGTATATGTATGTTCCTTTCTTAAAGGATTTCATACTAGTTGTCAAAATTACTTTAAAACTAGCTCTTTATTCTTCAATTGGTAGTGTTTTCAACCTATGCTAAAATTATCTTCAAATTTTTTTTTGCAAAATTCTACCTTACAAGAGCGGTTGGTTGGGCGACCATACCTTATATGCTTACATTGTATATCTTTTTAAACATGTGCATAATAGGGTGGATTTATGAGTTATACATGATTCTTATGATATTTCATTATTGTATACTCATATTTTCTTATATATGTATGCATCTTATTTCAAATGGTATTTAAATTGATCATACATACATATATATAATTTCTTGTGCTAAATTAGCAATGTTTATACATATATGTTTTATAGCACAAATATTTTATGCTAAGCTTGATTTAGTTCTAAATATTAATTGGTACCTTTTACAAGCTTATGCATTAGTTTTGTTGGTATTTCAAAAAGGGAAAGAAAAATTCTTGATTTTATTTTCAATCAGTATCTTAATCCAACTCTTTTTGAGAAAAATATTTTATTTTAGAAAATGCTTATATTTTTCATATTAGTATCAATTGTTTACAATTGGTATCTATATTGCAAAATGGTTTAGAATGTAAAAAGGATTGATATCATGGATTATTTACTTTCAATTGGTATAGTTTTTATATGATATCCATGTTGCTTTTTAATTGGTATATTTTTTTGGTTCAAAATTTATTTTAATTGTTTTTTAACACCTATTTTGACATGTATTGCTTATATGCCAGAGGAGCTTAATATCTCCTCTATGTATAGGTTCATGATGAGTGTAGTATATAAAAAAAAGTTTGACCTCTTATTTTTATGTAGTACACGTGAGTAGGGAGAGCTTAACATCTCCGTCTATGCATTGTATATTATGCTTATATGAGTTAGCATTTAGTCATCTCTTTCTTCATGTAATGTATGTATCAGGGGAGTTAATTTTATAGTCTCTCCTCTTCATGGATTTATATCGCATATACATTTTATCTTGTTATTTTTTACCCCTTTTTTGAAGAATTGACAAAAAAAAATAGAGAAATTTAGAGTTTATATATGCATGTTTATTTGTTTTTATGCATATACATGTTTTTATATTTAAGTACTTCATTGAATATCTATATGTTTATGCTATGCATGAGTTAAGGGGGAGCTTCTATAAAGCTTATGTTTAATCCATATATATATAATCTCATAAGTTTTGTCATCATCAAAAAGGGGGAGATTGTTGGCCCGAAGGCCTTTCACCCTAGAATTGATGATGACTAACTTATGAAGTTATGTTTCTAATTATCTTATGTTTATTAAGTTTCAGATATTGATCAAGATCTTAGTTGGTGTTTTAGCTTCAATAAAAGACTCGAAGTCAAGATTTGAAGCTATCACGAGTTGATTCAAGAGCTCGCACTTCAAGATCGCATCAAGTACTCAAATTAGAGTTTAGCTCATGGATCAAGTTTGAATCGAGACGTCTTAGAGAAAAGATCGACAAGAAGACTTTAGTCTAGGTTTCTTTAGTTTAGACTTGTGTAAGGATAGAATAGTATTGAATTGCTCAAGTTCACACACATAAAAGTTTATTTATCGCTTTCATGATAAATATTTTTGGTTTCGGTTTAACCGTTTCGTTTAAAAGTTTATGATTACATGGTTTACATCTCAATAGAATAATATTTATGGTTTATATATGTGTTAGATTCTATCAACACATATTAGAGCTTATATGATTTATAGAAACTTACTTCTATGAGTTTTAGTTTATCATGTATACAGTTTGAGTTTCAGTTTATCAAGTATATATATATATCAGTTTCATGAATAGATTCCATCAAAAGAAGTTTACATGGTTTATATATATATTAGATTTCATCCATATATATTGATGGTTCATATATATTTAGATTAACTTATTTTGTTGTATCTAGTTCATGTGTTTAAGTTTTATTTTTATCAAAACTTATTTGGTATTTAATGTCAAAAACAAGTATATATCATTTACTATGTGTATTGGACTCTATCCATACACACTATGCCTCAAATATGTTTCAATATCTATTTTTGTATTTGTGCCAGTTTTAGAAAAATCGGATTTCTATTTAGAAGTTTGGTTTTTGAAAATATGATTTTTGGTTTATACTTTAATTTCTATACCCCAAAAATAGTTCAATTGTTGTAATATGTGTTGATTTTTTATTACACATATTTGCACTTCAAAGTATTTATATGAACTTATTTTTGTAAAATTTATTAGGTTGGTTTTTAAACCCTCAAAATTGGGTTTCTGGGCTGCTTGCGGTCGACCGAAGGCTAGCTCGGTCGACCGACGTGCACACATACATGGCCTAACTAGTGGTCGACTGACCGGTCGATCGACTGGCTCAAGCCCACTCTCAGGCTTTGCTCGGTCGACCGGGCGGTCGACCGACAGACAGTTATGATTCTTTGGTTTTTGGGGGCAGTCGATCGGGCGATCGACCAGCACCCCAACGGTCATAAAAATGACTGTTGGCGATCTACTGGGCAGTCGACCAATAGGTCATTTCTGACCTTATCTGAGCCCCTAATTGAAATGGGAAAATAATAAAGAAAGAGTTTAGAAAATCTTAGTCTCGTTTTAATATAACCGTGTAGCAAGAGCTAGACGGGTCGATCCACAGGGAAGGATGCGATGGAAGCTTTTCGGAACGATCTTCTCTGTAGTTGGCTTGGAAAAGAAAAGGAGATATTGATTGTGAGAATTAGATTTAATCAAGCAAAGAATTATAGTTTACCAATCATCTGCCACAACCAAAGTATTAGTCTAAAGAGCGAACATCATATTGAATGAAGAATTATTTACCCTAGGGTTTTGTTTGAGAATCAAGTAAGATGAATAAAAATATTATAAACCATAATTAGTGTGCACTAATAAAATTAAACTATAGTTCATCTTAATTTCAAAGCATAGCATAAGAAAAGTCCACTTAAAATTATGCTATAAAAGTATTTAAATATGAACCATGAATAACCGTTTAAAAAGTGCAACCCAAATTAGTTAAACTAAATTATTGATTCACCTTCAAGAACACCAATTTAATCCTAGGGTTTCTAACAAGCAAGATGTCAATCAGTTCATCTTTTAAGCTAAACTAGGGTTGATCGATAGATTAGCAAACTATAGGTCTAATTAGTTGTTCATATTTTTATTTTTATTTTCAATTTTTATTTTGAATAAGAAAAGTTGCACGAAAATTAAAAGAAGAAAAACAAATAAGCTAAGCAGAAACTAAATTGAATTGCAAAAAGAAAGAATAATAAAGAACCTTTATATTAGATGTCACTGACCAATTACAAAGTTCTCCTGCTTCTTCAACAATCTTCTTCTCCAAATAAAAAAACGAAAAATACATGAAAATTCGGAAAGAAGAAAAGACCTAAAGAAAACCCTAAGCTTCAGCTCTTCGATCCTCCTTCTCTATTGCTCTGTAGGGGTATTTATAAGAGATTTAAGACGTAGAGTCGCAGTACAACTCTCCCACGAAATCGAGTTGCCAGATGTATCCAAATGGCCGCGAAAACGCGGCTATGCCGCGCTGCCAGATGTATCCAAATGGCCGCGAAAATGCGGCCATAGCCGCGTTTCTGCAGCAAAAGCATGCCCAATGGCCACGCGCTTTCTCACGTGGCCTTCTCTGATCCGTTCATCTGGGCGCCTCCTTCTGAATTCTGCATTCAGATTCTCTATCTTGAGAACTCGGGATAACTTGGGAAGCAAGTCATCAAAATCCGAATTTGAAAAGGATTTGTTCCCTTTATCTTTATCTTTAAGCCTTTCTCCCTTTATCCTTATCTTTGTATTGCAAGTAACCAGGTTTAAGTAGAAGTTCATCTCTTGTTTTAGGATATGGATCCATCTTATCATTTTCTTCCTCTTTATTTGAATAGCAATTTAGGAGTTCTTCTTTATCCTTCCTCTTCCTCCCCTAGATTTTATATTAATAATTTAAAATCCAAGTTTAGATTAGTTTAGATAAGATAGAAGCTTCTAAATTACTGAAATAAATTATGCATGTGGGCTTGTGAGATTTTTGGGCTTTTGGGCTTCACTTGTGCTTTATATCTTTATTCTTCAATTACTCAAGGCCTACACAACATTAAACAATAAAATATTACGTAGCAGTGCTTAATAAAAGAATAAGTAGGAAAATATGACGATAAATATGATGATAAATATGCACTTTTGACTACCTATCACACCCCCATACTTATCTTTTTGCTCGTCCTCGAGTAAAAAAAAAAGGAAAAGGAAAATAAAATAAAAACTAACCTATGCTAACTCACTTTCGTAGGAATTACGGTTGCACTTAGCACGTGCAACAAGCCGTTAAACGTCTAGATTACCCCTAGAGGACGAGCGTTGTCTCGTGAGAGTTTTCAGTGGATTATACCCACAAAATCCATAAAAGAAAATGTTAGTGATTAATTTTATATTATTATTTTTTTATTTTGAAAAAGGAGAGAAATATTTGAAATATATTTGAAGAAACTAAGCAATTTATAAGTTTTGGGATTATCATTTTTATTCATTCTTGAACTTAGTCTCTATACAATAATTTGTTATCAATTTTAGGTAAGGATTAAAATTGAATTTTATATAGTCTCTTTTGTTACCCTAAGTCATATGCATCCTTGTGAACGTGAATCTTTACTATGAATTCTTTAACTTGAACTCTATATATATATATATATATATATATATATATATATATATATATATATATGGGCTTACTGTACCTCAGCCCGCGGGCTGAGAGAGTTTTCTCAGCCTGCGGGCGTGGCAACATCACCGCCCCACATCTGTAATAATTTTGGCGGGCAAAATCCTGTAAAATCCCGCCCAATTTAATGCCAGTCACCTCAACATTGTAATTTCCAAAATACCCTCCCTCACAACTTTTTACCGACCTTGGTAGCAGTCCTCAGAAAAAGACTGCGACCTTGGTAGCAGTCCTCAGAAAAAGACTGCGACCATGGTAGCAGTCCTTAGAAAAGACTGTGGTAGCAGACCTTGGTAGCAGTCCTCAGAAAAAGACTGCGACCTTGGTAGCAGTCCTCAGAAAAAGACTGCGACCATGGTAGCAGTCCTTAGAAAAGACTGCGACCGTGGTAGCAGTTCTCATAAAAACACTGCTACCATGATAGCAGTCCTCAGAAAAAGACTGCGACCTTGGTAGCAGTCCTCAGAAAAAGACTGCGACCTTGGTAGCAGTCCTTAGAAAAGACTGCGACCGTGGTAGCAGTTCTCATAAAAACACTGCGACCTTGGTAGCAGTCCTCAGAAAAAACTGCGACCTTGGTAGCAGTCCTTAGAAAAGACTGCGACCGTGGTAGCAGTTCTCATAAGTACTGCGACTATATTAAAAATCATTAAATATCAAATCAGATAAAAAATTAAAGAAGCAGCATTCACTGTCTTTTACCGAAAAAGTAGCTTTTCATAAGGGGTATTTGGTAATTTAACTTCTTTCGATAAGCGGGCCGCAAGTTAGTGGGGTGCAAAATTGAACCACGTCAGCGCAGGCTGAGAGAGTTCTCTCAGCCCGCGGGCTGATATACATTTTCTCATATATATATATATATATATATATATATATATATATATATATATATATATATATATATATATATATATATATATATATATATATATATATATATATTATTTTTAATATGTATAACTCATTTAATTTTCTTTTGTATAAGTATCAAGGCTCCTTGAGGCCCTCATACCTAACTAATTGACTATTAGATGTGTTAGTACATATATAGATAATATTTCTTAGTTTTTTAGGCTTTCTAATTCACCCATGTAGCGAGCCTAAGCTCGGTGGCTCCCAAACTAGTCGGTTTTAGGGCACCGGGTGAGAAAACACCCCACGGACTTTAAGGACTCGAGTGAACTAGGCCACAAAACTAAGTTATTTATAAAATCACCTTTAGGCGTGAATACTTATACTTCTTGAGGCACATGTATCCAGCTTAATTAGTGAACTTTTTTTATTTATATTATTATTATATATATATATATTTAAAGGCACAAGAGTCTTTGTCTTAGAATCCTAGATGTATAAATGTATTAGGTATGCACATTTCATTAAAGTAAAAAATCAAGACTAATTACTTATTCAATTTTTCCTCCTATACCTAAAAATCCAACAATTTATTTATTTTGACCAAGTTTTTAGAAATCCTAATCATGATTTTCCTAATTCTTAAGATTAACTTGGATTTCTTTCAAAAGATAAGTCAAAAAATTGTTTCCTTTTTCAAATATATATATATATATATATATATATATATATATATATAGAGAGAGAGAGAGAGAGAGAAATGTATATCAGCCGACGGTTGAGAGACTCTCTCAGCCTGTGGTGACGTGGCTCAATATTTGTCACCGCACTAACTTGCGGCCCGCTTATAGGAAGAAGTTAAATTATTAAATACCCCTTATGAAAAGCTACTCTTTCGGTAACTTTCGTTATTGTTTATTATTATTTCCCCATAAGGCAATTTTTGACCGCTCGTTGTCAGATTTAGGTTATTGTTTATTATTATTTTTTCCCCCTTTTTTTGTCGCTTTTTATAGGATTTAGGTTATTGTTTATTATTATTTTTTTCCCTATTTTCTTACCTCTCTTTGTCAGATTTAGGTTCTCCTTTTCAGCCTGCGATAAACTTTTTTCTGAAAATATCTTTTTTTCAGAGCAATTTTTATCCTTTTTATTTAATGTCGACGTCTGAGCAGTCTACTTCCCCTGCCAATTCTGGTCGCAGTCGTAAGCGATCTCTATCTGGCGATCTAAATTTGGAGGATATATCATCTGGTTCAACTTTCTCTCAGAATATTGAAAATATTGAAGGGTTGACATCTTTGCATGCCGATCAACAGGTTTTAATTGTGTCAATTTTTTTCGCAATTTCTTAAATATAGAATTTTCTCTTTAGTATATATGGTACTGCGACCTATAATCACTTGTTCTAAAGTTTCAGAAATGCGACCACGGTCGCAATCTTATTTGAAAATAATCTCCGGCTGTGAAATCTTTTTTTGTGACTGCGACCTAAGTCGCATACCATGTTTGAACTATAATTTGTTTTACAGAATAGAATAATCACTTGTTTTAATCTTTTTAGAACAGCGATCACGGTCGCAATTTGATTTTTGTAACTGCGACCCAAGTCGCATTCTTTGTTGTCATAATTCTTACACGTTTCTATGTGAATTATATCCATCTTATATATTCATTAGATTGTTGCACAGTTATTATTCTGTTTTTTTTAAAAAATATGCTCATACGGATAACAGCGACTACGGTCGCAGTCTTTAGTAAGAAGTAATATAGATTTCATCTCATCTGCGACCTTGGTCGCAGTTTTAGAAATTATATTTTAGACGTGTGATATCTAAAAATATTTATATTTATGTAGTTCGTCTAATTATTTTTGTAGGATATGAATGCACATGGAGAAATGTCTGGAAGCTCAAATAATTTTTTAGGGAAACAGTTTCTCACGGATGTGAAAGCATACAATTTCTACAATTCTTATGCAAGGAACAGAGGTTTTGGTGTGAGAAGAAAAGGAATAGATAAGTCACTGAAGCATCCTCATGAAGTTATTTGCAGAAAATTTTACTGCAACAAGGAAGGTGTGAAGAAGTTGTGTGACAAAAGACAAGAGGGGCTTACAGTGCATCGTCGAATTGACACTAGAGTAGCGTGTCCTGCTGAGATGCATGTTTGTCTTCGTTTTTTTTTGACAAAAGATATTGGGTTGTCACAAAATTTGTTGATTCTCATTCACATGAATTGTCAAGCTCGGATAAGGTACATCACCATTACTCTCACCAGACTCATCGTTCAAAGATTAGCAGAAGCATTATGAGCAATTTGGTTGATGTGGGAATGAGCCCTTCAAATATTTCCCGTGTTGTGAATGCAATGAGCCAGGGAGAAGGCTGTGAAGAAGTGAACCCGCAACAAGTTATTGATTTTACTCGTCAACGTAGAAATAACATTGGCTATGAGTTTATTGCTATTATCAAATATTTCCAAGAGAAAGCCGAGACCGATCCAGAATTTTTCTTTGCAAGTGAAGTCGATAACGCGGGCACATTTAGAAGCATTTTTTGGGCTGATGAAAGAGCTATTTCCTCGTATTTGAGGTTTTGTGATGTGATCGTTTTTGACACAACATGCAGGACTAATCACTTGAGCTTGCCATTTGCTCCATTCACTGGAGTAAATCATCATCGGCAGTCAATTTTATTCGGCTGTGCATTGCTTGCTGATGAGCAGAGGGATACGTTTGTGTGGCTATTCCAAAAATGGCTCAAGTGCATGCATGGAGTTGCACCAAAGTTGATTATTACTGATCAGGATGCCCAGATTGGTGACGCCATCAAGATTATTTTTCCAACTACTCGGCATCGGTTTTGTTTCTGGCATGTACGGAAACATATTGCCGAGCAACAAATTCTGATGACAAACAAGTATGGAGAAGATATGGTCTCTGGTTTTCATGATTGGTACACCCCCTGTGATATAAGCACATGCGAGGAGTGATGGCGTTTGATGAATGAAAAATATCATTTAGAAGAAGAAGAAGACAGTTGGTTGTTGAAGATGCACAGACTGCGCGAACATTGGTTAATGCATATCTCAAGGATGTTTTCTGTGCTGGAATGACAACCAGCCAGAGGTCCGAGAGTATTAATTCCTTCTTTAATGGTTTTGTTAATGCAAACACGAAACTAGTGGAATTTGTTCACCAATATGATAAAGCTGTTGCTGCCCGTCGTACCTCTGAATCTCAACAAGATTTTCGGGGTTTGAATTCTGTGCCCAACTGTACATCGAATCCATATGAGATACAGGTTTCGAAGTTGTATACACCAAAGATTTTTCAGTTGTTCCAAAAGGAATGGGCAGTTGTAATGACACTATTTTCAGAAGAGTTGGAACATGATAAACCTGGATCAAAATATTTAGTTGGTGATTTTTCAGAATCAAAAGACAGCTGGGAAAAGGTCAGTTATGATAAGCGTGAGGAACTTCATATTTCTTGTAGTTGCTCGTTATTTGAAACAGAGGGTATCCTATGTAGACATATTCTGTGTATTTTGTGGCGCAATCACGTTACACATATACCGGAATCATATATACTTCAGAGATGGAGGTTGGATGCTCGTTACAAAAACGTTGCAATTGAAAATGGCATCAGGCCTTTTCCCAGTCAAGGTACTCCACGGACGGCTAGATTGTGGACAATTCGTTCAAAATTTAATGCAATTCTTGAGATGGTCGCTGATTCTGATATCCATCTTTCAAAGTTGGACGCAGTTTTGGAAAGATTTGCCGAAGAAACTACTAGTGAATACAGAGCCATGTCAGGAAATTTTCAGTCATCACAGCCTAAAACTACAGTTGGTTCCAGTGGATCCGTTGTCGTTCTACGAGATGGTGAAGAATTGAATATACGTGATCCAATTGGTCCTGTACTAATCAAGGGGAGGCCTAGAGCTGCATCCAGGCTTAAGTCTGGTTTTGAAGATTCTATATATCAGAAGGAAGTTAAGCATCGAAGATGTGGTAACTGTCAAGAGCTGGGCCATTACAGGACTGGTTATCCGTTACTGGTATTACATTAAACCTGTTAAATAATTTTTTATAATGATTTATGTTTAAAATTCTTACTATTCCTTTTTTTAATGGCAAAAGAAGTAGGTTTGGGTTGCGTCCATCTTGAAGGAATAAAGTCTTCATTTTTTCATGAACTGCGACCAGGGTCGCACATTGTAGAGAGATTCATGTCGCAGTCTGCCACTGGTGTGTCATTATAATCAGATTTTATTCTCATTTTTTGATTTCTACTGTACTATTTTTGTAATTAGTTGTACTTTAAAGTTTTACTGTTATAAAATTCTCCTATATAGTTTAATTTTTGTTTACTATAACGTAGACAGCGACTTTGCTCGCAGTGTACGTGGTTAATTGCGACCGTGGTCGCAGTGTTCCTATATCGTGGAAATTGAATTATTGCTTATAAAATTCCCCCCGTCTCTTGGTATATTATTGTAACATCTGAATATAGTTGAAGATTCTCCGCACCATTATAATTTCGACATTTTTAGCGCTATGTTCTTTTTAATTTCACTCAACGTAAAGTACCACTGCGACCATGGTCGCATCGATATTTACACATTTAAATATTGACTTTCTCCTTATATACAAACAGCTCATTCACTGCGACCCGAGTCGCAGTTGCCTGACGGATTTTTTTATATTTTTTTTGCCTACAGTCGCAGCGTTCCTTTTATCTTTTAATTTTAACTTCCCCATTTTTATATTTTCGCCCTATGTTTTTGCTTTAGTCCACTGAACATAAATTAAAACTGCGACCTTGATCGCAGTGTTGAACTTTTTGCCCATTTGAACGTATTGTCTGGATGTGTACACCAGTTTCATGACTGCGACCAGAGTCGCAGTTCGGTGAAATAAAATTTGTGACAAATGTACAGCATTTCAACCAAGACTAAGTAGTAAAAACTATAATTCACACAATTAACCTTAGAAAACAGGGTTATATATATAAAAAATCAAAATACAATTTTTAAACTTCTAATCTACTACTGCTCATCATCACCATCATAATCAGATTCGTCCTCAAGAGGATGACCGCGTTCGTCTTCCGTATCGCTTTTCGTCTCTTCCACCTCTTTACCAACAATCTCCTCTTTGCTTTCTTCCTCTTCATGTATGTATTTTGGTTCATCAATGAACTCCCAGAACGGGTCGTCTGTATCAAGCTCATCCTCTGACCCGTAGCGAGGCATCGCTTCAGAACTATACATCCAATTATCATTAGATGATTGACTTCTTTCCGGTGAAGACGGTGGAGAAGACATTTTTTAATCTGATTCCGAATATTGAAAGTAATGAGTTTGAGTAAAACCAATTTAGTATGTTTATAATCCTATCCTGATGACCTTTTATATATTTTTAATCCCAGAATTCCAAAAGGTTTAAGCTCTCAAACCACGTGAATATGTCCCAAATTTATTTTCTACCTTTTCTCAAAAATTGTATACTTCCTAGGTGACTGTTCAGTTATCCAAACAGTTTAAAAGTTAATACAGTCTTACATTAAATTACTTTGTACTCCAAAACAGTTCATTATTGCGACCACAGTCGCATTGGGAACTGATAAATGATTAAGTAACTGCGACCATGATCGCCGTCTCGATTACAGTATTGCAATATAAGGAAACGCTGTAACTAAAACAGTTCATTAATGCGACTTTGGTCGCAATACAACTGTTGAACGCATGTTTGTTTCTAATATCAGTACGCAATAGTAAAATGCACGGTGTAACAAATGTAGATTGGAAATAATCAATGGAATTTATAATAAATAAATGTATAAAAATGTTTATAAATTAAATCAATAAAACAAAAAAAATCAATGAATTGCAAATATTTTTACATTTATAAATAAAAAATTGTGGTATATCAATAAATTGCCCACTGTCAGTCTTCAAATACCATCCTTCGTATCATTTCCGTTTCTTCATCCCAACTCTTCTCTCTATCTGCAAGTATCATGTATGCAAGCTCACTTCTTAGTCTCTGTACATCAGCAGCCGTAACAGTATCAACAGCTGGTGGACTACCAAATGCTATACTTTCCATGTACTTGCATATATATAAAGCGCAATCAACACTGAAATTTGCACAGAGTAATCATTAAATGAAATTAGATTTTTGTACTAAAAAAAGCTAGAAAATATGATAAGTAAGGAGATGTCAAAATTTTATATACCTTTTTGCTTGTTGGGGGCATCTTGTGTATTTTATATTTGTTTTTCTCATTAATTTATTGAAATCAATCTCAAAAATCTGTAATAATCTTTCTTTCTGCAATGTCAATAGAAAAAAATCAGTATTAATCAAATTAAATGAAAGTTTCCAGTAATCGAAATATTAAATTTCAACTCACCATTATTCTTGCATCTTTTTGATAAAGTTTTAATATACTGCTAGTTTTTTCAGCTGGGACCAAAGAGTTGTAAAAAATTCACTCTTCTGTATGGCAATCAAATACCAACAAGGTCCAGTGAAATCCGGGATCGGTTGCACTATGTTGTGATTGATCGGGAAGAACATGTACTGCACATCATCTGTCCAGTTTTTCAACAGCTGCTGCTTGATGAAATGATCTTCCAGATCTTTACTTTTAGATACAACACCGTGCTGCGGACAACAAAAAAATAAAATACAAAATGAATTTAAAGTATAAAAAAATTATGAAAATTAGAAGTCATTACATCAAGACAACAGACTGCGATCATGGTCGCAATGTTCCTTAATTATCACATTTTTATATTAATTAATGCAGCGATCAAGGTCGCAGTATTGTTATTGATAAAGACCGCCAGGAATTGCATTCTAGGTCGCATACTTTTCATTACTAAAATTATATTCGTGGTGATTTATATTATCATGGACTGCGACTTAGGTCGCAGTACATTAGGTAGCTGCTCCTTTTATATTAGCACGCATAGCGACCAAGGTCGCAGTGTGTTATTATTGATAAGGACCGACAGGAATTGCAATCTAGGTCGCATACTTTTCATTACTAAAATTATATTCGTGGTGATTTATATTATCATGGACTGCGACTTAGGTCACAGTATATTAGGTAGCTGCTCCTTTTATATTAGCACGCATAGAGACCAAGGTCGCAGTGTTTGTTGTTGATTAAGACTACCGCCAGCAACTGCGACCACAGTCGTAACCTTCATTTTAAATTGATATTATGGTGAATTAATTTAATTATAAATTGCGACCTTAGTCGCAGTACATTCGTTATGCCTAAACAGCGATAAAGAATATTAGTAGAATATTTAACGTTCAAAGATTTAATTCACCACATTAATTAGGAAATTGATATTACATTAAACCGTAAAGGAGAAAATAGATGTTTACCCAAGCATCGCTCCGAAAGAATATACTTTTTAATCCTTCTCCTTTCTCTAGATGCTGCATGTAGAAATGAATTATATTCGCATCTAACTCTCTACTGAATATCAGGTCCTCAATGTCTTCTTTGTAACAATGATTCCGTTGTCGGTATCCTGATATGCAGTAGAACTGCAAGATATTCAAAATAAAGTTAGTAATTAAATTGTTCTTATATATATAAACAGTTTTTTGATATGATTTATAATAAAATTAATTAACTTACTCAGAGAAGGCCTTGTCCAAGAAATTTTTTATAATAACTTGTTGATTGGGCTGCAGAATTCTGTATGCTGTGGTTTCGGTCAATTCCCTCATTTTTGGCTGAGTGGGGGAAATCTCTTTGTCGCCGAAACCAGCGGCAGAACTCTGAGCCGCAGGCTGTGGAAGAGGATGTTCATTAATTTTCTTCTTCTGTTTTGGATAAACGAAGTCGGAGTCATCGCGATCTCTTTCAGCGCGCTTGCGTTCTTTGACTCCCCTTCTATCGTTCCTTTAGAGTAATCCAAAACTGTTCTTTTTAAGGATTGCTTCTGATCCGGAGTATGTTCTTGAATTTTTTCTTCAGAAGCTCTATCTCTTTGGAGTTCTTGAATCTGTTGAGTTATATTCAAAGAAAACTGGGGATATCTTCCCCAGAAATATTTACAATAAATTCAGAACCCATGATTTCATCCTCTTCCAATTTTTTTTCTTCTTCTCTTCAGCCTGCTTCTCCATCTGCTCCGTAATTATTTTCTGCTTCTTCTCCTCTTCTCCCTTCTTCCTTCTCCTTTCCTCTTCTTTCATCCTCTCATTCAACTCTTCCCCCTCTTTCTTCTTTTTCTCCTGCCGCTTCTTCTCCTCCTCTAACTTTCTCCTCTTCTCCTTTTCCTGATCCTCCTCTTCTTTTCTCCTCTTCTCCTTCTCCCTCTTCTCCACTACACTCCTCCTCTTCTGATCCTCCTCCTCTCCCTTCTCTCTCCTCTCCTCCTCTTCCCTTCTCTTCTCATTCTCCTCCTCTTCCCTCCTCCTCCTCTCCTGCCCCTCCTCTCCTCCTCTTCCCTCCTCCTCCTCCCTCTCCTCCTCTTTCCTCCTTCTCTTCTCCTTCTCCTCTTCTTACCTCATTCTCCTCTCATTCTCCTTCTCCTCCTTTTCTCTCCTCCTCTCCTCCTTTTCCTTCTCTTCTTCCATCCTTCTCCTCTCATTCTCCTCCTCTTCCCTCCTCTTCTCCTTTTCCTTCTCCTATGCAGCAGCGGCTGCTCTCAGCAGCTCTTCTTCTTCTTCTTTCACTTTTAATTTCCTCTGCTGCTTTTTTAATTTTTTCTTCTCTCTTATTTCTCTTCTTTTTTCTTTAATTCAGCCTTGAGTCTGTTCTCAGTCTCTATTTTTTCAATTTTCCTTTCAAGCTGAGAAACATATTCTCTCAAGTACTGATTTCGATTCCTCAACTCTTCAATTTCTTCAGCTTGTTCATCCCGTGGTGGTGGCAAATAACCTGTAAAAGTTGGTTCTTGCTCACTCGTCTCTTCTTGCTCAATTATTTCTGCAGCTTCTGGCTCCTTTTTCGACGGGATGTTAGCTTGATTATATGTATTTCCTTCTTCTTCTTCTTCTTCATCTTCATCTTCTTCTTCTTCTTCCTCCTCTCTTTCCCCTTCAACAGGAAGGCCAATCATAATTTTTTCATCATTAGAGATGTTGGCCATTCGACACAAAATCTGAAAAAAAATAAAAAAATTAAGTTAAAACCAAATCAATGAAATAATTATACTGCAACCAAGGTCGCAGTTTATTTATTAACTATTAAGATAAAATGCGACCATGGTCGCAGTTTATTTGTCCGGCACATGAATTTAATTGCGAAGACTTACAGCTTAATACTGCGACCATGGTCGCATTTAATGTATACGGTATTATCAGGAGAATGCGACCATGGTCGCACTTTGTATGTCCGGCACGTAAAATGAACAACGAAACGTGCAGCTCAATACTGCGACCATGGTCGCATTCTGAGATTATGATCGCATTTTATTTGTACTGCACATAAAAAGAACTTGAACCAAGGCCCCATTTTAATGTATAAAATTTTAATCAACACTATATGGTATTTAATATTTTAAAACTTACGATATTTGCATCAAGCTCATTTAGATCAACTTCAAGTAGAGATCTGCTAATGTTCTGGAGGTCCCATCTTACTGCGCGTGGGGTTTTGTCCTCCAAACCAGACCTCGGCTCAAAAATAGGAGCCCTCTCACATAGCCAATACTGCAAAATGTAAAATTAAATTAGTTTACACAAATATTCACAAGATTATGGAAAAATTTCATACAATGTTGGCCAAATTTGATATTCATGCTTACAATAATTTGCACGGAGCATCCTTGCAGCTCGTACGTGGTGTGCCTGAAGATGTCTATTGACTCAATCAGGAATTGCCAAACAGCTTTAGCCCAGCATATTGTCCTCATCAGCTGCATATTGGCAATCTGTTCTACAATATACCACGGCAACGTGCATTTACTGTCAGAGAAGAATAGAGTGGCCGACATGTACAAGATGATTATTGTAGTAAAGTCTTGAGCTGCAAGTCTTTGTCTGTCTCTTATAATTTCATGTAAAGTCACTTGCTGCTCAAGCTGTTCATCCTTTGTCACATCTAATTCACCCCTCCTCCTTTTCTTGACCAGAAGATCATCCAAAGCCTCTTCAATAGATACTTTCGTGATCTTCTTTATATTGGGAAAATAATATTTTATAACCCCTCTATCTTTCATCGTACAGGTCTTATTCATAAAAAATCGGTCCCTATGATAGGTAGACCAAAAGTTAGGGCAACATCCTCTACTGTTAACTCAATTTGTTTGCCCCCAATTCTAAAGGTCCTTGTCTCCCTATCATACCGGTCTAAAATACTCAGTACAGCAATGTTTGATTTTAGACCCTTTTCAACCCCAAATTCCTCATTGTAGAATGCCATGAAGATTGGGCCAAATGGGGTATTCTTGATCACCTCTAAGAAATCATCCTGAATGTACTTTTTGAATTTCTTTATGAACTCGCACATAGGTTTTAGGCTCGATCTCAGAGGATGAATCTTCATCTGTTGTTTACCTATAGATGAAGAAAAATTAAAACTTTAGACCAATGATTATTTAAAAATTATAAGGGAATAAAAAACAAATTATTTTTAAAATACTGCGACCTAGGTCGCAGTCATCCACAGTGCAAATGTAAACAACTGCGACCCGGGTCGACACTGCGACCAAGGTCGCAGTCATCCACAGTGCAAATATAAACAACTGCGACCCGGGTTGACACTGCGACCAAGGTCGCAGTCATCTACAGCGCAAATGTAACCAGCAGCGACCCGGTCAACACTGCGACCAAGGTCGCATAAGACTACAGTGCAAACATAAACAACTGCGACCGGGGAATTAAAAAAAAATGACGTTAAATTACACTGCGACCATGGTCGCACGACATACATCGCATATTGAAAACAACTGCGACCCATGTCATCAGTATGTAATAAAAAACAAAGGACGTATCATATACTGCGACCAACGTCGCATTCGTCTACAACAAAAAGTCCAAAAAAAAAAAATTTAAAACTCTACGATCTAAGTCGCACAGATCTGCAACTATAATTTTAACAACTGCGACCGAGGTCGACAATAGTGTAAAAAAAAAGTTTATTTAAAAAATTATTAGCAAGGTCGCATACATATACATCGCTTTTTCAAAAATACTGCGACCATGGTAAAAATAGAAGAAATGAAAAAACTTGAAAAAAAAAATGGACCTTTATCGTTGTGTTAGAAAATTTAAAATTTATTTGTCATCTAAAGTTTCAGAATCTCTTTCTAATTGCGACCATGGTCCCAAGATTTAAAAAAGAAAGAGACAGAAATGGAAATAAATCTGGAAAAAATTTAAAACTATTAAAATCCACAAACCCTAAAAAAATTTTGAAAATAACGTTTTTGTAGTACCTTTTGCAGCGGGATGATTTCTTTGGCGCCATGTGTTGCAAATATATTTTTTAAAAAACGGATCAAATTTGTGAAACAATAGAACTAATTGTATCAGA